>OZ026616.1:108268485-108520985 GCA_964020975.1 Hermodice carunculata | reverse complement strand
TACATGTATCTAACATGCACAGACTGCGACTTCAATTAAATGTAAGGTTACGTAAACTGACTACCTGAACTTTTGTGCACCGAGTCAATTATCACTACACTTCCTACCAACTATCAAAGTGTGTATTTATGAACATACTATTTTATTATTCATGTTTTTTTATTTGCTTGAACTCCAACCATAGGGCGATATTCAAGACAAAAATTTGACTCTACAGTCCACATCAATGTCCGTTATTTCCATGCAGCTAGTAACGGTTTTTCCCAAAAATTAAACCAGTTTATCTTTGCCTCCATGGTGATTATGGGATGCCTTACAATTTCAGGAAACTACAATATGGGTGTTCAATTTTAGGCCGTGAAGTATCACTTTATAGAGTAAAACTAAATACGTATATATATTCAGTGATTTTGGTCTTTGTTACAATGAACTTGTCATGCGCCAGCAACAATGTGAGTAAGTAATTGTTTATTTTCATCAGAATTACAGAAAAAGAAACGTACATAGAATAGAATTGATAAGGGATGGCATGAAGGCAGTGCCTTGTGTCACCATCCAAATAAATTGTAAACATAAACCAATACCATATCAAACTAAATCAATTACCATATATCAGACAAAAAAATCAGAAATACTGGTAACACAAGATATACACAGAATAAGTTAAACTAAATTAGTACATCAGGGCTAACTGGAATGAGTTCTTGTTTCTCCATGAGGAGAAATCAAAGAATAAATATCAATATTATCTATCTTGTAGCCAAATAACTAATCTTGATTTAAAGGAAATAACAGAGGTGGTACTTTTAATATTCTCAGGTATATAATTATGAAACTTAGGTACAATATGTACAATACTCTGACAAGAGTATTTAGTTTGATGTTACAATTGAGTTGATTTCTATTTGTTATACCATTATTACGAGTGGCACATGAACATGTTGTAGACAACATCGAGCATGCGCCGGACTATTTCATTATACTTCCCACTTAACTTAGTTCAGCTGCGACTGACGTATATAAGTCGGCATTGGAAGTAGTCCATTACACTTCCCACTTAACTTAGTTCAGCTGCGACTGACGTATATAAGTCGGCATTGGAAGTAGTCCTAGAGCATTGCTCATTGTGGTAAATATGCAGTTCAGCATAGAGTGAACCTAAGGAAAAGCTCATATGGAGACTGGAAATGGAGGGTAGATATTGGATAGTGTGTGTTTTTGGGGGGGAGGGGGGTGTTTTTTTGTTTTAGTGTTTTTTTTGTTTTTGTTTTTGTTTTTTGCTTTTTTTTTTTTTTTTTTTTTTTTTTTTGTTTTGTTTTTTTTCAATTTTGTTTTTGTTTTTGTTTTTATTTGTTTGTTTTGTTTTGTATTGTTTTGGGGGGGGGTTTGTTGTTGTTGTTGTTGTTTTTTTTGTTTTTTGTTTGTTTTTTTTGTTTTTGTTTTTTTTTTTGTTTTTTTGTTTTTTGTTTTTTTTTATGTTTAGAACAACATCTATAATTTTGAACCGTAAAACCAACTTGTATAATGGCTGGAAAGTGAGTTTCATTTTCACAGGTGACTTAAGGGGGAAAGTCACGAGTGACATTTTCCCTACCACCAGCGATCCCTTGTGCGAGAAGAACGGTAACTCGGGTAAAACTCCAGTTGCTCCAGTCTGGAGCCCTTACGTT
This sequence comes from Hermodice carunculata, assembly GCA_964020975.1. NCBI lineage: Eukaryota > Metazoa > Annelida > Polychaeta > Eunicida > Amphinomidae > Hermodice > Hermodice carunculata. The sequence continues at coordinate 108,519,315 of OZ026616.1, read as the reverse complement.
AGAACAAAACAACAAACAATTGCTAGAAAAAGTGCAGAGAAGCTCTCTCAGACTGTGCCGCACCCCCACAGAATGTTAAATTGCAACATTGAACGATTTGCTCACAAAGAGCCACGCAGAGCTTTTTTTTTACCTTTTGCTTGGTTAATCCATGGAAGTCATTGTCTGACGACAGTCTCTGCATCCTGTTGTCTGGCTTTAAAAGAAAATTTAAGACTATGTGGTTTAATACAATTGAGGAACCAAGTAACTAAGCCATTGGCCACTTAGCCACGTGATACAGAGTGCTCGCCGCCAGATCACAGGTCCTCAGAAGTGTCTGCAATACAAGACATGCAAATTAATTTTCCAACACAAAGCACAGGGCTCACCCTTGTCAATCACAAACACACGGACATATCACTCTCACAGACAGGACCAGATAAACCTTTCTCACAAATTAATTATCATCCTTTAAGAGATTTTTAAGTTTACAATACCAAAGTCACATTCATTTTGTTCTTCCTAAATTAGTTACAAGAATTAATTTTCATCGCCATGTTGTAAGTATTCTTTATTTCCAAAATTCAACTCCTCGGCTGAAGCCAATGACTGAAGAGCCTTTACTTGCTCGCCGAGCAGTGGCAAGAAGTTGGCATGACTCGGGCCCCCTTCCGTTCTGACGCCAGGCGGGAGAAACAAAGCCGTTGACTGAAGAGCCTTATCCTGCTCGGAAGTGGCAACAAGTGGCCGAGATTTGGCCCCTTTCTGTTCCGCCACCAGGTGGGAGACACGAGCATTCCCCTCTTCCGCATCAGAGTAATCACAACAGAAGATGGCGAAGTCGAGATTCAGGATGTCCTGGGCCATAACCCGCTTGCCTGCACAAGCGGTGGCCCTCATCTTGCCAGGCGAGAGTATGGTTACCAAGGAAACTAGTTATGCAGTTGTGGCTGGAAATTTATATGTATGGCTCATATTGCAAAGCGATTGGCTGAGTAATTTTGGTGAAGATTTTTTAAGATTTTACAAAAAAATAAGAGAATTCCTAACAAGATCTTAAAAACAGCATAGATTTTCGACTCATCTCTTCTTAATGTGCGATAAGTTACTTTTTTTATGTCATATTCAAATATCACGAGTATTGGAGTCTCCTGTATAATTCATCCTCATGCAACTATTGTACCATGAGTATTGACACTTTGGTCAACGATATTCTCAATAATTTTGATGGTGTCACCCGAAATAACCTAAATGAAATTCTACAAAACATAAATGATTTAGAAAATGCTATCTCTTTTACTTCTGATTCACCCTATATTGACGTTGACAAACTTACCGAATGTTTAAAAAACTTCTCACTGAATTTTTACTGTCCTAGGCCTGAACATTCAATGTCTGAATGCCAAATTTGACAAGCTCAAAATATTATTGCATAAATTAACTGATAATGGATTTGAGTTCAGAACAATTTGCATCCAGGAAACTTGGATAGAAGGTGACCAACTAGATATGTCATCATATAATCTGGACATTTATATTGCCATACCAAAGGGTGCTGTATGTAGTTCCCACAGTGGTTTATTGATACATTTACACAAGAGCTTCCAATATGTTATCAGAGATTTTCTCGTTCCAAATAAAATTGGGAGGGTCAGTGTATTGTTATAACGGCAAACGGTCTGAAAAAAAATGTAACACTAGAAAAGAAAGCTTTGCGTGAAAGCAAATCTGTCTGTGTGTGTGAAAAATTTGCACAATTACACAAATATGTAGTGTTGCAACACTTATATCATATCTTTAATTTGAGCCTAACATGATCAAAATTGGATTAAAAGTGACTGAGTTATGGCTAGAGGAATATTTCAAAGGTCCAAATGACCTTGATCTTTGATCTCTAGAGGTCAGATGTAAATATAAAAATATGCAGTGTTACAGTAGCTTCAATTTGTGTCCAAAATGATCAAAATTGGATGATAATTAACAGAGTTATAGCTCATGAATATTTCAAATGGCAAAATGACCTTGACCTTTGACCTCTAGAGGTCACACGTAAATTACAAAAATGTGCAGTGTTACAGTAGCTACAATTTGTGTCCAACATGATCAAAATTGGATGGAAATTGACTGAGTTATGGCTGGGTGAATATTGCAAACGTACAAATGACCTCTAACTTTGACCTTTAGAGGTCACATGTAAATTACAAAAATGTGCAGTGTTATAATATCTACAATTTGGGTCCAACATCAAAATCGGATGAATACTTTGGAAGCCAGAAGCAATTGGATTTTTTTAATTGCACTAATTTGCATAATTTTCAAAATCTTGACTATTCAGACCGATATGCAAAACTTCACTGCAGGTGCTATAGCCATGCAAAGTTTGAAGTTTCTAGCTTGCACGGTGTGTGAGTTTAAGACGACACAAAAATCTGGTGGAAAGAAAGATAGGAAAGAAAGAAAGAAAGAAAGAAAGAAAGAAAGAAAGAAAGAAAGAAAGAAAGAAAGAAAGAAAGAAAGAAAGAAAGAAAGAAAGAAAGAAAGAAAGAAAGAAAGAAAGAAAGAAAGAAAGAATATTAGGTAAAACAATATGTCTGTGTTCACACGCAGACATAATTATGTAACATATATAGACCGCCGAGAGATAGAAATGAAGATCTTGAAATAGTTCTTAATGAATTTGCCCCTATCATTTCCACTTTATGAAATGAACGATCAAACAAGTTTGTTATTGGAGATTTTAATCTTGATTTACTGAGGACAAACACCAGACAAAAGTTTTCAGAATGTTTTGATATAATGCTAAAAATAAATGATTTCGTCGTAAAATAACTTTACCAACTCGCTTATCTGAAAGATGGGCCACCTTAATTGACAATGTTTTTTGTAATTTATCCAATTTTTGAAAATCTTGATCATCTTGTATTATTTTAACTGCATTGTCAGACCATTTCTCATACTTTACATGTCTGAATCAAAAAATCAATGTCCAGGGACAAACTAAATTCATTCAGGTGGTAACAAAGGACAAACAGTCATACAAGCTTTACCAAGGGTTAAAAGATGCCAATTTAATGGAATCACTAGATAATGACCCTACTATTGATCCAAATTTCCAAATGTCGGTGGTTCTTTCATTTGTTGTGTCTACTATTCAAGTCACTGCTTATGTTCAGCTTACGTTGGGGGAAATGAAATTTTTAAGGAGTTTTTTTTGCAGCTAACCAGTCAGATACTTTATTCACACCGGAAATAATATTATTTGCGACACTATCATGGATTTGGTTATTTTTATTCAAGTTAAAAGAGTAAAAGGGAATTAATCAGGGTTGTGTTGGCAGCATGGAGAATTGAACTGAATTTAGAGGAGGCCCATGGCATGTCGTTCACGTAAATTGTAAAGAGGAGGGGTCCCACTATGGATCCCTGAAGCACTCCTGTAGTTATGTTCGACAGTTTTGATTAAGCATTATCAAATTGGACGTATTGACATCTACTTTTTAAATAGCTCTGAAACCAGTTAAGCTGAGTGCCAGCAACCCGGTTATGAGGGAGTTTATGAAGTAGAATATTTTGGTCTAAAGTACCAAAGGCTCGTGATAGGTCGAGATACAAAGCAATAAGTATATTTCTGGAGTCAAAACTTTGCAAACTGCTATCAATAACATCTAAACCAGCTTTCCTATCGAGTGCATCTTTTTAAAAACATGTTGACTTTTGCAAAATAATTTGTGTGCCTTGAAAGCAAAAGGGTGCTGTGAAAAGGTCTGAAGGTAAGTAGTAAAGTGTGGAGAATCTAATGCATTAATGTTTCTGGCTTGAGTCGGTACAATGTTTGTAAAGAAAGTGGTAAAGTGTTCAGTTATTTCATTTTTGTCAGTTATCTTTATGTCGATATTGAAGAATTGTGGTAAATTATGTATTTGTATTGAGATTTCAAACTGATTTTATAATATCCCACGTTTTACGAGTGTCACGCTTAAATTTTAGAAACTCACGACCATAGTGTTTTTGCTTCGCTTGGCAAATATTTCTATCTAGAATCTTATTACAGACTTTGAGAATTGGTTACATAGTGACATATATTAACATATCTTAATTTGTACACTTTAGTTCTTTATATAGGTCATTGCGGAATTTGATAGATGATAAGATGTCAGACGTTATCCAGGGAGAGCGCTTGTGTTTGTATTTGTTAAATTTTACTGTTTTTATGGGTAGGTCGTTCTTTTCAGCCTTGCAAACTATATTTTCTAGTATATCATAGTTTGAATTGGGATTTATGTTTGCATCTGGGTTAAATTGCTGATTTTGTGTGTGTAATTCCACTGCAAAATTTGTCATGGACCTTTCAACGTTGGTTATAACATATATAAATTTTAGGGGGGGGGGGGCGTTTTGACTTGAAGTTTAGTCAAGACAAGTGAAGCACGGCAAGTGATCTTAGAGTTGTATTAGTATAATACCTGATATGGGTGATTTGATGAAACGCGAATAGCTGCAGTAAACATAATTAATCGAAGTTGCATTTATCTCGGGAAAAGCATGTGGGTATTCAAGTTTAGGCAAAAGAATCTGAATTTGTCAAGAAACTCCGAGTATTTTTTCTTTGCGTTGGTTTCAAGTAGATCCAAATTATAATCCCAATAACGAATTCATCAGAATCTTCGTGACATAAAGTGGATATAATTGGAGTAAGATAATTTATTCCCCTCATTTAACTATAGGATTTTGAATTGATTCTCGCATGTTTAATTTTCCTTGAATTGAAAATTAATGTTTTTAATTATTTAGTTTGAAAAAGAGTGGTGTGCTAATTTTTTTCCTTAGGTGTGCTTAAGGTATCAGCAGTGTAGCAGTTGTGAAATATTACCTTAAAAGTCTGTACATTGGCCCTCATTTAACCATACCAAATTGATTGTTCAGCGAATGAAATGAAATTGTCCTGTGATGTCCTTTTGAGACACTGTAGCAATTCCCTTTGTCCCAAATAGAGTATCTAGGTCAGGTAGGATTAAACATGGGTTACCAACATGGAAGGGGGGGGGGTCATAAAGAAAAGAGAGGAATCAAATAATGGAAAGTTTCTTTGGTTTTGCTTTGAAAAGACTGATATTGTCCTGAAGTTTTCATTTTCGGTATTCTAGCTTTAGGGCAATTATTTCATTACATTAGTTCAATTTAAATGAAATGTGTACCAATAAGTGATAGCCAAATCAATTTGTCGATATTCTCACATACAAAATATTCCTTAAATTGAAAATTAAGTGTTGTATTTGTGTCTTTTTGTCCAAAACCACTTCCTAGTAGTCATTACCCTATTCCGCAGTCCGAACTCTTTATTCCCCATAAGCTAACCTGTCCCTGTCTAATTTATATACATAGAAGTACTATTGTCCATATTGCACACGTTCCTCTGTAAAATTTTGACATAGGCTGTATTAGCCCAAATAAATTAAAGGGTCTTCAGCGGGGAAGTACTCAACATGTTTCGGAGCCTTTTACCCGTACATGTCTCTCTGAGTAGCCGCTCCTTGTCTAAACTAAATATTCAGCAAAGACAACCCACATAATAATGAATAAATATGAACGTGGCAATTCATGAATTAGCTAAATACGTGAAGTTTTGCTTATAAATGCAGAGCTTCATATGAAAGAAGAATACCTGTCAAACAAACCATAATTACCAGATTTGCATAGCATAGGTTCAGATTAGAACAATTTGACTTACCCCTGAACCAATATGTACCGTTTTTCGCTGAACAGCTTATCCTGGTTAAACCATACGCCAATGTTTCACTGAAGTGGAAACAAGCTGGGGCATTATATTCAGTCCCAGTGATTATAAAATAAACAGTTGCAGCTAGACCACGTGTATAAACCAAGGGAAATCCTAACAAGGACTGCAACAATGTACATCCTGCACCACAGATGTAAAACAAACTCCATGATGACGCCTACTCCTCAAACAATTAAGCTCTATTTCACTGCCAACCCTGAGTCAATGTGTCAACGTAATGTGTCAGGTTTGTGACATTTGAGACAATACTGTCAATTTTGAGTAATATTTTTAATATTGAGTAAATGTGCATTTAGGCATATCAGAAAAGAATGAAAGCCATTAGCATTTATGCCAAAAACATGCTATCATACAATTTTTCTTAATGGGAATTAAGTACAATTAGGCAAACATGTAACTGTCGTAGGCCGCTTCTTGCTACCTGTAGCCCCTGGGGGTTTACCTAACATAAAACATGTAAGCCTAAAATGTCTGAAAGTGAATATTAAAACAGAAAAATGCCAAAAGATAAAGTCAAGTAGCAAAACAGACGAGTCTAAACACTGTAAATTATTGTGGCCAAACTTTCTAATAATCTTTGGATATTAACAGTAGAATTATAGGGCAAGTCAGAAAAGAGTGAAAGTCATTTGTATTTATGTCCAGAGAATGCAATGAAAATATTAACCAGATATCAAGTACAATTAGGCAAGCTTGTAACTGTCGTAGGCCGCTTCTTGCTACCTGTAGCCCCTGGGGGTATACCTAACAGAAAACAAGTTAGCCTAAAATGTCTGAAAGGTGAACATTTAAACAGAATGATGTCAAATGATAAAATCAAGTAGCAAAACAGGCAAGTCTAAAATCTCTAAAATTATTGAAGCCAAATTTTCTAACCATCTCGGGATATTTACAGCAAAATTTGTAGAAATATTTGATCAAAAGTACACCTTTGAATCCTCTTGACTCAAGTTAATTGTAATTGAATTTGGTTCTAGATGCAAAGTCCTGAAATTTAGAACAAATACAACCAAATCTCAAAATCTGTGACAAAAATGTATTATATACAATAGTATCCGAAATATTACTGTCCGGGTAAGGATAATTAACTACTTCAAAGTTAAACTCATCTATTTTGTGATAGACTTTAATACAAAACATGTCTGAAAGTGAATATTAAAACAGAAAAATACCAAAAGATAAAGTTAAGTAGCAAAACAGACAAGTCTAAACACTGTACATTATTGTGGCCACAAAACCTGGATACAAAACCTGTCATTAGTGACCTGAATATCCAAGTCCAAAAAAACATCTCTGAACTCATCTGAATTGTTACCCTCCAAACGGATATCTTTTGGGTAAATTTCTTTAGCAATTTCACTGAATTTTTGTACATTTACACAAGCAATGTCATCAATGTATCTTGTGTTGTTTGATAATTTTGTAGCCAATTAAAAGTCTTTTTTCATCAATTTATCCATATACTTAAATTCAAGCCAAGATAAATACAAATCTGCCAGTAAATGGGAGCCGTTGCTACCCATTGGAATGCCTTTTATTTGTTGAAAAACCAATAGTCCGCATTGAACAAAAGTATTATCCAAAAGAAAATTTATAGCATCTATCAAAGTTTCAACAGTGTAAGATTTAACGTTACTTTTTGAATATTTATTGTGTGCCGAATATGCTTTCTTTGTATGTGAATTGATATTAATGTATGGTTTACCATTATGTTTAAACATTTTGCTTATTAATTCTGAAAGAGAACTTTTGACTTCATCTATGGGTAGATTTGTGTACAGTGTAGAAATATCAAAACATTTGATATTTTTTGCTTTGAAATCTTTGATTTTAGATACAAACTCGGAAGAATTGCTAATACTCCAAAATCAATTTATTTCACAGTTTCTACACATTGCATTACAGTATTTACGAAAATAATTCCTAATTGCAGTCAAACACAATGTTACTTCTTTTGATAATTGTTTTGTTGTACATTTTGCAGCACCGGCTATGAATCTAGATTTGAAATGGTTTTTATGTAATTTGGGTATCCAGAACAAAAGTGGAATAGAGGAGTCCTCTTCAGAAATTTTGATATTAAAATTCCTTTTCATCTCATCTTTATGTGTATCTATCAAGTTATCAATGGATTGTTTGTGTAATTTATACACGTCATTTCCTCTTATGTCTGAAATATTGTTTATACCAAGTTCTTTTTTCAAAACATCCAGATAATACTGTTTGCAGATGATCCCAAATTTGTTCCCTGTCTTATCTATGCTAGTGACTACAAATCTTTCTTCTTGTTCTTTGACTGCTTTTGAAACTTCAGGTTGTTTTAGATTAACCGTATTGAAATTCTTAATGTGGGGTTTGTAACGATAAATTCTATTACTAAAGACTCGTTTCAAGTTTGATAACCATCCTTCAAATTTCTGAAATTCGATTTTTTCTTTCTTTTTTACTTTATAAAGATGGGCTGTTGGGTATTTTGCCTGAGGTGTCCTCAGGATATGACCAGTAAGCCACTTGAGATATATTACAAGAAAAGTTTGTATCTTGGCGTTCATTTAACTTTACCACTTTGAGTTGATTGTATAGAAAATGAAACAAAATTATCCCAAGACATTGTACTCTTAAAGCAGTCTCTTTTGCCCTTAATACATGTATGTCCGACGAGATTAAATGTGGGTCACCAACACGTGAGGTCACTCAGAAAAGGGAATTTGACAGAAATGGCTTCTCATTAAACAATCAAATTATGCCCAGATTTTGGTTTGAAAGGAATGATCTTGTCATGAGGTGTCCATTTTGGTGGTAACAGCTTCAAGACAGCGTTTTCAGTATATCAGTTCAAAACAACTGAAATGTGTAAAAATAAGTCAAAGTGTATACATTCTAAACTGCGTAATTTTCCTCATATTAAAAATCGATTTTTTATCTTTTATTTATTTTATATTACTATGTAAAAGCGTTTGGGGGTAGTTATTTCCCTGAGATGTCCTGAGAGTACCAGCAGTATACCAAATGCGGAATATTATTGGGAAATTCTGTACATTGGCCTTCATTAAACTATCCCTTTTGAAATGATAGTACAGAGACTGTATTCTAATTATCCTGGGGTGTCCGTGTGAGAGACTGTACTTTTGAAGTTTCTCTTGCACTCTCAATAAAGTATCTAGGTCACATAAGGATAAAATAGGATTTCAACATGAGATGGGGGGGGTGGTCATTAGGAAAAAAGAGGATAGCTAAAAAGTATATAAAGAAAGATTTCCATATGCTTTCTTGTGAAACAATGAAACAGCTCGTGCTTTGCATTGATAGGAATGATATTGTCCTGAGGTTTCCCTTTCGGTTATTACAGATTTACGGCAATGCATTTGATTATATCAGTACAAAACAATGGGAAGTTGTACATGAAAGCCACATCCATATCGATAGGTAGACATTCCTCCATGTTTAATACTTTAATATTTCTTAGATAGAAAATCAAGTTTGTAAATTATTTACTTTATAAAAGATTGGTGTTGAGAATTTTGCCTGGTATGGCCTTAGGGTATCAACAGTATACCAATTGAGAAACATTACCATAGGTCTGGACATTTGATCTTATTTAACTTTACCATTTTGAATTGATTGCACAGAGAACGAAACAAAATTATCATGAGGTGTCCATATGATTCACCATAGTTTTGAAGTAGTCCCTTTTGATCTAAATGCAGTATGTGGGTCTGATGAGATTACACTTCGCTCACATCACAAACTTGGAGGTCATAAAAAAAGAGGATGACTGAAATGAGAGAGAGAGAGAGAGAGAGAGAGAGAGAGAGAGATATGCACACGGTGTCTCATTGTGCTATAAAATTATGTACTGGCTTTGGCTTGAAAGAAACGATGTTCTGAGGTGTCCATATTACATGTATAGGACGATGTATTTGGTCGTATCAGTACACGAAACTGAAATGTATACAAGTAAGTTGCAGCTATATCAATGTCTAAACAATATATTTAACGATCCTTAGATTAAAAATCAATTACATACGTGTTATGTATTTTGAAATATTGTGGTGTAGTGAATTTTGACTGAGGTGCATCATTATTATGCGGGATGGGAAACATTAGCAGGAAAGTCTGCACATTTGCCCTCATTTAACGTCACCCTTTTGAATGGATTGTAAGGAGAATGAAACGAAATTATCATCAAGTGTCCATATGAGTCACTGTAGTTTTGACGTAGTCCCTTTTGCCCTAAACACAGTAACTAGGTCTGATAACATAACACATCCACCATCAACGTTGGAAGTCACTCCGAAAATTGAGGATGACTGAATCAATTCAGAGAAGCTTTGCACATGGTTTCTCATTTAACCATCAAATCATGTTGTGGTTTTGCTTTCAAATGAATGATATTGTCCCAGGGTGTCCACTTTGGTACTTGCAGCTTAGGATATCAGCAGTGTACCAGTTGGGAAATGAAACCAGAAAAAAATCTGTACATTGGCCCCCTCATTTTACAATTCTATTCTAAAATGATTGTACGTTCGGAAATTATTGTACGGAAAGAGCAACCACGATACCCTGAAGGGTTCATATCAGACACTGTAGTTTTAAAGCAACCCCTTTGGCGTATAAAGGTCATACGTGTATAAGATTATAAGTGCATTAAGAACTTAGCGGGTCATTAAGAAAACAGAGATGGTGATCAAAATATATAAAGACAGGTTTCCTCATGGTCTCTCATTAAACAATCGAAACGTCGTTTTGCTTTGAAAAGAATTATATTATATTGTCCTGAGAGGTCCATTTTTGTAATTACAGCTTTACGCGATGTATATGATCATATCATTTTAAAAAAACCAACTGAAATGTGTGCAAATCGGCCACAGTCTTATCAATATGTGTTAGATCTCCTGTATTGTGTGTTTATGTATCTCTCCTCTACTGCTTTTTAAAAGAAGTTTTCTTTAGGGAAGGGGCGCGCACTCTGGAAAACATCTATATCGACAGTGTTGAAAATATTTTTTTATGTTATCCCATCATAAATTCGAAGGAGTTTATTGCATACATGAAGTCCTTTCTGTTTTTATGCTTGAATAACTTACACTGATTTTCGAATTGGTTGGATAATTACATATTTGTTGATTTTCTGTTACATTGTTCAGGCCTGTTAGGTTGCTGGTATTTAAAGGTTACAATATGTTAATTGTATAAACAAAGCCTAATCACGGATACTATTTATGTTTTAGTGTATTTCAGAATTTTCTACAATCCTACCTTAAAATCAGTTCATTCAAGATGTCGGAGGTGAATTCTTCATACATTTTTAGCCTATTTGTCATAATATTTTTTTTAAATGCCTAGATATATGATTGTGGTAGCTGAACTCGCACGAAGATGTACACTGCGGTGTGACATTACATTGTACAATCTTTTGCTATGAATGGGACATGGCACGTTGTTCTTAATGGCAGGTTTCTTAATTTTAGCCGCACGGCAGGTTAGAGTTAAAAACCGAAGGGTAAGATCAAGGGATATACTGCAAGAAAATTCTGCTCGTACTAATGTGATCGAAAATTTTAGCTTCAAATCTAGAAGAAGTGGAAATTAATTTGCATGAATCATTTTTTTCTACAAACATTGTTGAGGACAGTTACGTGTTTGCAGGGTAGGCATGCATGTATATGTAAGGAGATCAAATATTACTTTTATAATTGTCACAGTAATTCTTAAAACATAATCAAAATTATTGGCAGCAGTATGACATTATCTTGAAGTCAAAAATTTTGTTATAAGTTGCCAAGCAGCATTACAAATAATCAACTTAAATTTCTACATGACTGCCCTCTGTGGTGAATTCAATGAACTAAATTTGCCCTGGGGTGTCCATTAATGTCCGCGACTGAGGCGCCTCCTGCACACCGGAGCCGGGGTAGGGGTGGGATGGGATTGGCTCAAGGCTATTTTCATCCACTGCACTGGTGGATAAATATTATTTCCTACTGACTACCAGGACGATCTTATGTCCGTTGAGTGAAATTTTAGCTTCACTTTTTCACAATGTCTGCGCCTCGATGATCTTGTTAGTCTTATCCACAATCTTGTGAGTGTTTGCAGGAGTTGGATCTAGATCATCAGTGGCACCATGTGGCGGGAAAATGTCTTCCAACAAAAGCATCGATTTCAATGTTCAAACGTTAATATCATTCTCAGGGATTTCCCTTTTTGAAATTAACCGTTTTTAGTCATATTGAAAATGTGTGCTCAGAGCAGTCCAGGTTGAATTGTACTTATTCCCTCCCTACCCCCCCCCCTCCCCCATTTAACTATTGCTGATGTTTGTTAAAACTACAAACATGTCACCAGCGGATCCAGGGGGTTTCGGTGGGCTTTGGTCGAACCCCCTCTGGGTGTAAAAAAAAATTAATTAATTAATTAATTAATTAATTAATTAATAAAACAGCTTGGCCTAATACCGCAAGTTTCAAATTACATTCTTTGTCTTTCTTACATAATCCTTACATTTCAATATACATTCTCTGTGCTTTTTTGGTATTTAAGTATTGTGAGCTTCAGACTACATTTTACTGAGAAATAGATAAATCAAAGATACGTGTCCCCCTATATCTAGGTCATCATGTTGGCATATTTGTTCACTTAGGGCAATATTTCATTGATCTGTATGTGCACCAATTGATAGAGCAAGACTATACAACTTCAACATCGTATCCTTTCATCAAGCTACGCCAAAATCAAAAAGCAACAAAAACAAAGATGTACACATTTGTATCTCATCTTACGAACTTGAATTTTGACTTTCAGAAGTCTAACTGGGAGTATATACAGTGCTAGTAATATTATTGGATCTTTGTAGTTCCTTTCAGCTTCATATAGTTTGGCTTCCAATACGTAATTTAATGTTGGAAGCAGTATAAGGAATTAAGTTTCAAGTTTAATCAACAGAGCTGCTAAAATGTGGACTTACACCGTATATGACCGTATGTAGGTCATACTCTGAAAGGAAATATGAATGCTAACGAGAAAGCCCAGTTTAGTGAATTTTGCTGGTCTCAGATATCAAATTATCCATGGGAAAATAGTCTCAAATGCCAGGAAAACGCATATGAAAGTATCGATTTTTCAACAGTTTCTGCTCACCCCCCCCCCCCCCTTTCCCGCGGTGAGATACATGCCTTTGTCACTCGCAATTCGATGCTCCCTTTAAGAAATTCTGGATCCGCCCCTGTTTATCCACTGTTATTGTAGAACCAATGGCTCAGTGCTAACATTTTACATTTCAATTTTGAGTAACCATTTCAATTCTCTCATTTAAAAAACAACAACTTTTTCATGACATCATGTAAAATTTCGTATCTTACCATACCTTTATATTATAGTTTAGGCCTTAATTTTGTATTTCATTAAAACACACACACATACAGACTATACATATGACAAAGTAAGAATGAAGGGAGTTTAATAATTTTCAGCTTGCTAAAAGTGTTGATATAAGTACTTGTCTCTTACTTTTCCTCCTTTTTAACATAAACATGTCAAAGCAATCTCTGAAGTTTATTTCACTTTTGGAGCATAGAAAATAACTTATTTTTATGTCAAAATGCATATTTAGCTTCAGGTTTGATGGGAAACATCTGCTTTTAGTACAGGCTATGCACATTTATTTCCCACCACAAAACACCCCTGTCAATCATGGAGGGTGCATGGGCACATCTCGGTCACACACAGGGTTGGATGCCCTTTTCTAACAAAATTAGTGTCCTTTTATAAATTTAAGTTTACAAATGCCAATATCATATTCACGTAGTATTTCCTGCACGGGATATGGGAAGATATTTCCATCTGCCTGTAAAATTATAGTAAGTAAACTTTGTACAGTCAGGCCGCCTTTAACGGTCACTTGATAATTCGGCACCCTTGAAATTCGGCAGCAATGAGCTGTGAACGGATTTCCCCCGTTCATCTACTACATGATAATCCGGCACCCTTGAATTTCGTCACCGGCATGTTTAATACAGAACAAAAGGGCTTTTTGCAATGTCATTTGCCTCATTAATCCGTCACTTGGTATTAAATGGACCATATACCTTGCAATAACATGCCTGATTGCACCGCACCACAAAACCAACAATCACCTGACGTGTTCCAAACAAGTTCCGAATTGATTAGACGTTTAATTGTTCCAGCCTTAAATGGTTAAATTTTATTGCAATGGCCAGAATCCAATGAGGGATCTTGTGGTGAAGAGGTAGCAAATGTTTCGCGCATCGAAAAAAGAAGTTAAAAGATATGAAAAGGGAGCGCAGTAAACCAAAAAAAAAAGATTTCGGACTTCTTTGTGCCAAAATAAGCTTTTAAAGGCAAAATATGTCCAAATACGTGCGTGAGATTAACATTCGGGTTGGGATACTTATGCTCGCTCGCTCCAGTAATTTTGAACGTAACATTAATTGTACATATGGCTATAAATACACTGAATGCATGGGGGGGGGAGATTCCCTATGATTGCACGCTTCGTTATTAAAATTTCATATGATTTGTAATACGTGTATGTGATTATGTTTTTATTTCCTCCTTGTTAGGTGCACATTTGGTCTCTTATTCTCTGTATATCCTGATGAATTATACTGTGATTTGTCAATCTGACAGCCTTGTTAATCCAGCAAAATGACCAAAAACAGATGGTGACAGATAAGCGCGGCCTGACTCTATCTATATCTCCATTTTAGAAGGTTAATAAATTCAATCAATCAATACTTTATTTCCAAAATATTAGTAACATTCTGCTGCATGCACAGACACCACTCCTCATCTCGCCAGGCAAGACTAGAGTTACTGAGGCAACCAGGTATTCAGTCATGGTGGGAAAGTAATATGCGTAGCCCTATTCAAATAAAATATATTTTCTGTTTGTATGTAAACATAAATTTTACTGCCGGAAAATGATTTCACTTTAACATGTTTTTGTCATTATAAAATGCACCATATTTGCCCATTGTAAAGTCATTATTATAAACCCTTACCTTGATATAGCGGTCTGCTCCAGCCAAAGCAGTCCACTGTATTAGCACTTGTTTATTGCTTTTATAGAAGCTGTCAACACAACTTTTCTGAAAGTAGCCAGCTGACTTGTTAGTTGTATTCCCAGCTTTCCCCAAAGCTGTATACACTGCTTCTCTGAACGCACACAAGTTACTTTAAAGCAGGACTGTTGCTTTTCTTAAAGCAGTCTGCTTACACTAAGTTGCACTCACTCCTTTAACAGAAGCTGCATACACTGCTTCTCTCAAAGCAGTCTGTTTACTTTAAAGCAGGAATAACTGCTTCCGTTGAAGCAGTTTGAACATAGAAAATATTTTGAGGCCACAATGCTGCTTTATTGCTGCTTCTGGAACTTCAATGATTTTGAAGTAGTACGGCATCACTGTATCACCGCTTCCTGGACTCAGTTATGTTGTATACATCCATGCAGTCTAAACCAAGAAGGTATTCACATATGAACATATCACTTTGTTCTATTATAGCACTACATTTAATACATGTTTATCGATAAGGCTACATCCAACACGTAATATTAAACTACATGTACAGTCTTTGTTGGCAGTTTTACAAGCTTCCCAGAGGCAGTCAGTCTTCTTATCCAGTGCCGATGGGGGTGTGAGGTGTACATTGTAAATGAGATGAACATCACAGAAATAAACACAATCTTCCCAACCTATAATATACACCCCCCCCCCCCCCCAACAACAACAACCACCATCCATCCAGCAGTTTAGTGTGGCTGAAATCCCTGGTTTATACATGACAAAGGGTCTCCTTTCCCTTCGGTTGGATAGGATGGCCAAGCATCATCTGTAAGCATTCAGAGCCACGAACACAGTATCAGCTACCTATATGGCCATCAATTAGCTTTATCCATTGCCTGGCATGGCCGGGCAAATGACTGTTGATACAGCCACATCTAGAGAAACCTGAGAACCTACTGGAATTGGGGGGAGGGAGGTGACAAGACAAAGCCAGCCCGGAATAAGAGGGTGAAAAGTATTCGGACATGCATATGTAAATGATGATGAAGTTAAATTAAGCAAATAATTTTAGTAGTAATTGATTGCATTAATCTATGATATCAAATATTTGCTACCCAGTGTCACTAAACCTAAAATTAGCCATGAAGTAGTGTACGAAACGATGGGGGGTAGGGAGCCACACATGCTATCTCAGTTGGTTCATTTTGGCAGTTATTCCAGAGTTATTTTAAACCTGGCTCAGGACTATTTGTGGATCAGCATCATTTCACGATCATTTTTGTCCATTGAGTTGCGGCTGTTTGCAAAAGTCAGCAGTATGCTAAGTCTGGTGGAGTGGCAGGACAATGGGTGACCATGCAGGTCGTGGTCTTACTACAAACCCCCACACCAGGCAAGAAAGGAGCTTGACTCCTACAAAGTTGGGGAAACTTTTTCTTCCATTCAAGGGCTGCCCTGGGAAAGAATTTGAGGCAGTTACACTGGCAACATGTGGTAAGTATTCCTCTGTTTTCCAAGCTTGGATATCTGCTTGTATGTGAAAATTATATAATGGTGAACTGATCAAATTATATATTCTAAACTGAACAGCTATACATGTAAGATTCTCATGTAGTGCCAGGGGCTAAATTCAATGCAAGCTAGAACAGATGTGAAAAATTTGAAAATGGTACACATATTTGTTTCAAGTATCCAAACTGCATTGGTAATGTTCGAGCCAGAAAATGTGCATGCAAACATTTACATGTATATGTATCATAATCTTATAATTTACAATGTACATTACCATAAACTTGTTATTTTATTTTATTTTTATTAACAGAGCCTTATTATTGATAATAATATGAAAATTCATCAATCAATATGTCAGTGTATGTGCAATAAAGCTTATTCTATACGTCTTAGTTCTAGATCAATTCATAACTGAGAGTATGGGGTTGATCAAGATTATTTTTTCAATCCCCCTGGCACCCTGTTCTGGTAAGATTATGAGATAAGGTAAGGTTTGACATGCATTTTTATTCATGTGAGATATACCTATAAAATGACCAATTATGGTTTCTAGGAACTACGGACCACAAAGGAACTGCAGGCATTGCAGAAACATTTGAAAGAGAGAGGGTTGAAGGGAAACGGCAGTAAGATGGCTGGTCAGGTTGACTTTAATATTATTTCTACATGTACATAATCTATGATACATACATTATAACATAATCCCCAATGTAACATGACACACATATGTGCATATGTACTAGTATATTTCTAATAATTGCAGGGTAGACAGTCAGGATCCATCAAAATTAAAGCCTTAGCATACATGTATATCATGAAAAAAATGTACAAGCAACTAAACTTATTTAAAAGAAACATAGGGATGCATAACTAAACTCAAGGTTCTTATCTTCTGATAATAATTAGTGTGGGCATTATTGATTTAATATACATGTCCACAACATGGGAGTGTTAGCTTTATCATTGAATTTTCAAAGTACGATGCTTGTTTTTCATCTTCCTTTGTTTCTCCAATTTCAGCCTACTGTGTGGAGAAGACTGAGTGGCCCAGGTCCATGCTCAGGGATGCTGTGTTCCCTTACTGCAGTTCTGCCACAACCAAGGCCAAAAAGAAGTAGACGAAGCTGTCCTTTCCCTGCAGCTAAGACCAACTTATCAACTTATGAGCAACAAAGAACTGTCAGTTACTGGAATAGATAATGTAGTTGACCTTGAACTGCTTTTCAAGGTCTCTAGAGTTGTGCAATGTATATTTATTCCACATTTGCGAGTATGATATAGGCTGTAGCACATGAAAAATTAATGATTCAAACTGTGATATTTGATGGAAGAGGTGGAAACACAACGTTTCTGATTATGGGAATTAAATGTGGCTTTTGACTGACAAACATTTGCTTTTATTTTCTGGTACTTGTACCGGTACTTAGAGTATGAAGCCTAAGGGGGCAGTAGTCAATATCATTGTATACATATGAACAGGATTTTTCACAGTGGCCAACACTTGCTGTCGTACATTCTTTCTTCTGTTAGAAATTGATTAAGTAATTTTTTCAGAGTTTGCAGATATGTCAGTCCTGGGTTCTCTTCTGTGCTTCCAAAATATGGGTCTTTCACTCAGTTACATGAATGTTGCACCTCACATCTTCTCAACATCATATCAGTTCTGATGGTGATTTTCTGGGATTGCAGAAACAGAACGGCTGCATGACCTTCGTTCCAACAAATTCAACAGATTGTAAGAGAATAGATGCTGAATTTGGTGGTAATAATGTATATCGTATAAATGACCCCAACCTCCACAAATCTAACATTTTGACCAATTAAATGTTGTCCAAAGACACATTTTAGGGTCCCCGACAGAAGGTACAAACCCATGAAAATCATTATGCTTTCATTTGAACAGCTGTATGCATGCTTTATAGCCACTAATTACAAAGTGGTTACATTGGCAGTACCATGTATTAAATACTGCTTTTTGCAGCAATTTAACAATGCAGTGCCGCTGTATGGGTGCTTAAGAGCTGCTTCTTACAATGCAGTTACATGGACAGACCCATGTTAGGTACACCCCTTTACAGCAGCGGTTTTACTGCTATGGCAGAAGCAGTAGCACTACTTTATAGCAGCTTTAGAGCCACTTCTGGAAAAGCGGTCCCATGGAACAACCCATGTAAGGTATACTGCTTCTCAGTAGCTGTGATGCTGCTCTGCCATAAGCAGTAACTCTGCTTTATGGTTGCTTTATGGCTGCTTCCCACAAAGCAGTGACATAGAAAACTCCATGTTATGAATGCCACTTTTAAGTAGCTGTATGATCGCTTTTATGAAAGCAGCTATAAAGCAACAATAAACCGTAGCCAAATATTTAAATCAGCACAGCTTTTCAGCTGCTTTAGTGCTGCTTCAGTAAAAGGGGTACTGCTTCTCAGAAGCAGTGTTGTTGCTTTGTAAGAAGCAGAATTGCTGCTTTGTGAAAAGCAGTGCTGTCCCTTTGTAGAAAGCAGTATGTCAACTTCCTTATAAGCGGCATCACTTCTCAGTTGCTTTATTGCTGCTTTGCAGATAGCAGTGTACAGCTTTCCATGTCTGCTTTATTACTGCTTCTCCGTTGCTGTATTACTGCTGTATCATGGTAAGGGTTTTCACAAGGTTAAGGTGATTTTTCAGATCATCATATATGTATGATACATGCATGACAATGCATGGATGTGTCTGTGCCTCTATGGTAAAGGTAACTAGGAAATAATTCATTATAGGCTTCCAGCATTATCAACTTTGGATACCTTCGGAAATTGTTAGGATGTTTACTGATATCAATTGTGCGGTATCTACAGGATATTTGTTGGAGACAAATAGGGCATTATAATTTCTGTCTGTTGTTCAGAATAGGATAACGTCATGGTAATGCAAACATTTTCACTTTGTCCTGACAGTAATTGTTACCCCTGTTAATCAGATTATTTGAGAGGTTTTTCATCATACAGCTGCTGAAAAGTAGCATTCACAGCATGGAATTCTCAATGTGACTGCTTTGCAGGAAGCAGCTATAAAGCAACCATAAAGCGGAGCCACTGCTTATGGCGGAGCAGCATCACAGCTGCTGAGAAGCAGTATACCTTACATACGTTATTTCATGTGACTGCTTTTTCAGAAGCAGCTCCAAAGCTGCTATAAAGACGTGCTACTGCTACTGGCATAGCAGTAATACAGCTGCTGTAAAGTGGTATACCTAACATGGGTCTCTCCATGTAACTGCTTTGCCAGAAGCAGCTCTTAAGCACCCATAAAGCGGCACTGCATTACTACACTGCTCAAAAGCAGTATTCAATACATGGTACTGCCAATGTAACCACTTTGTAAGAAGCGGCTATAAAGCATGCATACAGCTGTTCAAATGAAAGCATAATAATTTCTGGGTTTGTATCTATACTGTCTGTGACCCTAAAATGTCTCTTTGGACTTCATTTTACTGGTCAAAATGTTAGATTTGTGGGGATGGGTGGTGGTCAATTTTGCTGTATTCATTATTACCACCAAATTCTGCATCTCATTATCTCACAATCTGCTGAATTCGGCAGTATCAAGGTCATTGAGCCATTTTGTATCTGGAATCCCATAAAAGCGCCATCAGAGCTGATATGATGTTGAGAAGATGTGAGGTGAAACTGAGTGAATGACTGATATCTTGGAAACATGGAAGAGAACGCAGGACTGACATATCTGGAAAGTGAAATAGTTAATCAATTTTAATTGAAGAAAGAACGTACAGCAGCAAGTGCTGGCCACTGGGGAAAATCCTGTTCATAGGTATACAGTGACTTTGACTACTACCCCCTTAGGCTTCAAAATGCCTCTAAGTACCAGTAAAAGCAGAAAATCAGCAATGGCAGAGTGTCAGTATAGGGAACAAAGCAAAGGGAACTTCATGAATAATGTCTGGAGATTATCTACTTAAAGACATTAAAGGTTGGACAGGAAAATCATTAGAAAACAAAAACAAAAGATGTTTGTCAGTCAAAAGTCACACTTAATTACGATAATATTACAGTCTGTGTTTTTCATAATTGGATCTTAGCTGCAGGGCTACGGCATCTTCTACTTCTTTTTAGCCTTTGTGGTGGCAGAGCTGCAGCATGAAAACAGTGTGTCCCTCAGCATATACCTTGGGCATTGAGTGTTCTCCACACAGTAGGCTGAAATTGGAGAAGCAAATGAAGTTGAAAAACAAGTTTTACACTTTGAACATACAATAATAAGCTAACACTCCGATGTGGTGTAGATGTTTATTAAATTAGTAATACCCACACTTCTTTTTACAATGATATCGAAGACCATATCATATTTTAGACGGGAAAAGTCCACCATATCACAACCAGTTGAGTCGTCATGTTATTCAAATAGAACTTTCCACAAATCCAGACCAAATTTAAAAAAAAAAAATGCTTTGAACAGTTTTCTTGTGTTGCAAACAGTATTCACTTCCAAAACAAGACACTCAAACAAAACCCAATAGTTTAGCAAATAGAGATTAACAGATCTAGAAGTGTACCTCTCAATATGACTGACTTGAACAGTTATTTTTATGAACTAGTAAGACATTTGTATATCCAAAATCTCTGTTCAACTAAGTTAATTGCATTGTATCCAGTCCTTTTTAAATCTGTTTCTTACATATCTTAAAATCTGGATGTACCCAGTAATTGTAGAAAAACAAACTTACTAACCGAAAATAACTCCAATAAAGTTATGGTGCTTATCTAACATGCAAAGTGTCAAAACTTAGACATACATTTACATGTAACCAAACGAAACTTATTATAGCAGACACCATGTGCACCTACCATACATTTTGCTGTGGGAAGTTGGGTTTGCCTATAATTCAATTTGAAGCATGCGATCCTGCAAATACATACATGTATGCATACATAGACACATGATAGATATCAATTACTCTGAAATAACATAAAAAAACAAGTTCATTTCATCATTGCAAATGCTGCTCAATGCCTTGAAAGTTTGAGTAATTCAGATAGGAATGCATTAAGTTTATGTGTGAGTGGTAATTCATAGGCAAGGTTGCATCCACTACATGCAGTAAATCCTTCTCCACACTCCAGCATGGTGAACCTTAACCTATACATAATCATGCATCCCCTGTGAGGGGGGATACATATAATGTTTAGTCATACATCGTTCCTGCCGCCACCATGTATTTTATTTTTGTTATATTTCTGTCTCCTCTTGATCTAGTGTCTCTCAATTTGGTGCAGAGAATCTATGGATCTGGCAAATTTTTCCCATATAATACCATATAACCTTGAGGTCAAAGGTCAATGTCATACCCTTGTTGCATTTTCTGCTGACTCGGCAATTTTCACATATTGGCTTAGACCTTCTTAATGGTGCATCGTAGGCCCAAGGTTACGATTAAACGTTAATAGGAAAGTGCTTATGAGCTACCATTTGTATGGTTTATTTTAAACTTGAGTGACCTTGACAGGTCAAACTACATATATTCCTGTTGGTCACTATGCCAAGTCAATGGGGATTGCAATGCTTATTCACATTTACAACTTTTCCAAAACAATTTGCCAGATTCACTTCAAAATTGGTGGGGATGTACCTTGTCTGGGTCTCTCCCAAGTTTCATCAAATCGTCATGGTCCACTTATTTTTTAATTTTTATTTATTTATTTATTTATTTATTTATTTATTTTTTTTTTTTTTTGCTGTTGTTCATTTTTTGGCAAAATCTTAAAAAATCTTCCCTGAAACCGCTTGCCCAATTGGTCAAATCATGTATCAACATTTTATCATATATATCAACATGTACGTTTCTTGGGTTACTGTATCGGCCACCTACCAGCTGAAGACACTTGAATCACAGGTCAGTTGCTACTGTACCTAATTAGCATGTTACAGATTTTTTTTTAAATCACAAATGTTTGAAGGAATACCCATAATTCCTTTCCAAAGTAAAATGAGAGCTAGTAAATGTTAAAATTTCACAACTGACCTGTGTCCATGCAATTTGCATCATTATTACATGTTTAAATCTCCAGACATTATATATACATGTGTACAAATGTTAAACATCAGTGAAATGTACAGTATAAATTAATGATTCAACTGCTCTTAGTAAGGAATGTTGCTACACAATTTTACATTGCCATTGTGCATGCATGCACCTTGCACATGCATTTGTGGTGATGCAAATTTCTGATGTTAACAACAGTACTGCATAGAAAAAGGTTCCCTGTGAAAAAGAGCAGTGCCTGACATGACAATCATGCATATTCATCAATTATTCCCAACATTAATTATGCACTCAAGCATGACTTTATTTTTTGTAGTGCACATGTTTATGTTAGGCCAAAACCAAAAATACAAAGAAGTTCACTAATGCTACATTTAAGGAAATTCACCTGGAGCACATTTGAGACATATTTTTCCATTTATAATTTCAGGCAAGGTGGCGGGATAAATTGCACTTTTTACAAGGAAATGTTACAGAAAAACAGTATTCATAAACATACACTTGAGGATAATCACACTGAAGCACATTTGCTCAAAATCACAAGCAAGTGCACTTGGATCATGGTGCAACTAAAAGGGAATAAAAGCAAGGAAAAATTTGACAGCTGGTGCGAATGAGTGTTGAAAAGTACATGAATTTTTGTGGAAGAAGAGCACTGGCAAAGAATCTTTTTCTGATTTGTACTATACAAGTACAGTTGTTGTAAGTTATGGTCCTGAGTATTCTAATCTCTGCTCAAATTATCATGAATACACGTGTAGATATCAATATTATATCTCTAACTAACACTACCTCACAGTAAGAAGCACAACAAAAATAATGTACTTCATAGCATTTATCATTAAGACCAAGCTCTTTTTAAGAAGATGCAAGCATCAAAAGGTTACATACCTATTATGGCTTCAACAATGTTGCAATCCAGTGATTTTTTGCCAGCTTTTGGCTTTTCTGCAGGTGTGGCATTTACCAGATCACAAGTTTTGTAGAACTTGCGGAGAATTACCCGAGCCATGGCACCACCATGTGGACCTAGGGGCAACTTAATCTTGCATTCTCGCCTGGTACTGGAGTTCAGACTTGCTGTTTTAGCCTCCTGCAGATCATCAGGGTACAAGTACACTTTCATTCCTTTGGCCAGTTCCACCATCTGAAAAAGAGCCGAGTTTCAAAACATGCCTTAGCTACACGCAGCTGTATAGTTTATATACTCACATTGACATGCCAGCATGTCTACAGACCTTCGTAGGAAAATTTATGATACATGTATACTTTGGATTTAATCACATTAATGTAGTCATTCACTGGTACATGTATTTTGATTTTAATATACATGAACATTGCACATCAGTTGTCTATACGGGGATGAGAATAGATAAAACTTACTCACAGCAGGAGGAAAATACTTTCCAGCACTTTACCAAGGGTACTGGGTAAAAGGTAGAGAATTCAATGACCAATACAAAATTGTGGTAAGTGTCATGTATAGCCACTCCTGTGAACTGCATATTTTTGGAGTTGACCTCTTGTGAAAGACTACCTACAGCACTTTTTCTGAAGAAAAGCAGTAAGCACTTTCAATTACAGCAGTACCATGATCATAAATTACAGGTTTAAAATGTGCTTACCCCAAACTTCTCCACATCATCTTCATTAACATAACCTTGCTTGGGTCTGGCATGAGGATGACTTCCAGTAGCTGATGGAAAAAAATATATATACATGTGTAAACTTATACTCTCTAGTTTTCCTCCAAGACTGCACTTGGAAACCCCCCAAAAGTATTAATACACTCCCTTTGATTGACCACAAAATGTATCCAGAAAGATGCAAAGTGGGCATATCCATGATTTGAATCAATATCAATAGGTGTGCCAAACATATTTTGATTGTCTGTTAAAGCTAGTGCAGAGATAGAATGAGAACACAATAAACATTATCTTGTCTACATAAGCATGTCACTTTTTTCAATTTATTTATAATTTTCCACAGGTAAATGCATGTTAGTTAAATTATTTTGTAATATTAATATTTATATGCAAGTTCAGCGAGTGAACTTTTAAGCCCAATGTCATTTTATAAATACAGTATGAGTTATGATATTGATATAAAAGCTTACCAACAACAAATTCAAATCTGGGCAACTGCTGTTCAGCTTCACCCAACTTTCGGTGTACTTCTGTGTAGTCTGTTGAAAAAAGGTGTGATATGATCATAGTTGTATATATTTTATTTAGATTACCAACAAAACCTGGTATCTTATCCAAAGCAGAATAGGGCACAGCGTATGTACTCAATCCTACCCCATATATTTGAACCACACAAATGTATTATTTATGTCTCACGCAAGTGTAATTCAGTTGTCCATACCTATTGTCTAAACCTGCACCCTAACTTTATATTACTAACGGGATTAGACTTTACATTTACAGACTAATGAAATTGAACAGGTACATGTACATCAACTGATCATGCATACAAAACGAAGATCGTCCATTAAGGTATGGACATGAGACACAGACAAATTAATAACAGTGCCTTTTGACTAGCTTCCAAGGGGTCACAAACTTTCTCCATGTTTATCTATGAAATCCTGATTTGCAAGTCACACAGACATTAAAACACAAGAAGCCTGTGGGCCTAGTGCTCTCCTGACCGGCGGATGGATGGACAGACATAATATGGACCAACAGAAATTAGCTGTGTGACCATAGGTCAGCAGAGATAAAACTTGGTGTCATTATTTTTATTCTATCATAACATAATGAAATAGCTGTTCTTACTAGAGTGCATGACCTTTGAAAATAGGTCAATGTCACCCAAAATATTACCAACTTTGGCCATTAGTCAAATGCACATTTGGTGTAAATTTTGTAGTGCTATCTCAATTTTTAATTACTCCAATGAATTTGATAGGTTTTTCATACACTTAATGCTATCTAATTCTGCCAAAGGTGCATGCAGTCCAGTACAGAAATATGTAAGCACATATGAAAAAATACCACTTTCTGAAAGCTTGAAAAAAAAATAATTCAGGAAATTTTAGGATCTAGAATATTTCTGCTCAGAGTACATAGAGATAACTCACCAAACTGAATCTTGTGAAGGTCACGCAGCAGGTTTTCTTTTTGAGTCTTTAGCATCTCCTCCCTAGCAGTACTTGCCTTCAAATCGGCTATCAAGGCATCCCTCACCACTTGTAATATAGAATATTCTTCCCGCTCTGTTTGAAGAATTTCTGCCTTTTCCTGGCACCCATGGCAATGCCGTGTGGTTTTAGCAACTGTTTAAATAACAATGTACATGAAATTTGTGTTCCAATCATACAAGCCTACCCATTGATTGATATGCAATTGTTGCCATATGGGCAAGAAAATATTGTTGTTTCTCCTCATCTATCAGGTCTTTAACAACCTGCAGGTCAACTTAATGAAAAAAGAAAACCCTTGCTCAAGTTTCTCCATCAATTATAAGGGAAAAACATGACCATTGTCACCTTGCCATTTTTTTCCCCGATTAGTAATGCATGCCTTTTTAATGTCCTCAGCTAAAACACATGCAACCTATTTTCCTTGTGTTAAAATTGAACATATTAACAGCCCAGGGCAAGATAATTCTATCATAGATGTACTTGTCCAAAGACAAGTGCCCCTATCTTTAACGTGTTATTTTTCTGAATTTTCATTTGTCCTGCATCAAATTTTACTTGTCCCGGACAATAGGACCTATGATTTTTCTCACCTTGCAGGCTTAGGTGTATTGCTTTAATACTTGTCAACCAATTTCCCTTCATAACTGACAGAGTGTTGACACTCCCTTTGCACATAGCCTAACAAAGGTCATATCCCTCTGACCTTGAAATGGGTGGCACCCAAGGCAATACTGTTTCCGATGCTGCAAGTATTTGTGCATGACTAATCAATGTGCGGGCATAACACACAGTATAAAAGTATTTGTTTAGAAGCAGATCAGGGAAAAGTGCAGACCTTTCCTCTGTGTTCTAATGAAATATTTTATAGCATACCAATGGCTACACCTGCAGAAGCACTACCTCCAGTGATGGGCGGCCAGTGCTAATAGAGGCAAATATCATAAACAAAGTGCAGTTGAAATGACTACACTCCTCCTGTTATGCAGACAAGAATCATTTTAATATCTTCACAATTTCCACCACAAGATGGACATGTGAATAAGCTTCAACATCAATGTATGATCTCCCAAGTCTTCCCCCAGGGAAATATTATCCATGAACAATAATTTACCTGCTTGAGTTTGCAACTCAGACCCATTGGTGACTGTGTCCATCAAGGGAAGATCTGTAATGACGAAAATAACACCTTGAAACAAGAAGGTATGCACCACAGCCCACCCATGCCGTGATAACACA
The DNA here is from genome assembly GCA_964020975.1 of Hermodice carunculata. Lineage (NCBI taxonomy): Eukaryota > Metazoa > Annelida > Polychaeta > Eunicida > Amphinomidae > Hermodice > Hermodice carunculata. Next base: position 108,492,577 of record OZ026616.1, on the reverse strand, counting down.
TCTTACTGTAAGTTTGATGGCATAAAGAAGAGCATGGGTAACCTAGCTTGGTACAGATTTATCTTTTAGTAATGCAGATCGATCAACAGCAAAAAGGGAAATAACCCCTAACCCCGAGCAAAGAGTCTGCCAACAGCAAAAATGGCTAGTACCAGTACTAAAAATATATATACATCTACATGCATACATACCCGATTTCGAATTAGCGCCCACAACCTCAAAGTTGAAACTGGCAGACACAAAAGACCTATTAAAACACCTTTAGAAGAGCGGAAATGCGATACCTGTGAAAAACTGGAAGACGAGGCACATATTTTAATCGATTGTAAAAATTTTCACATTTTTGACTTTTTCGAACCCAGAAAAAATTATCTTTATTATGAAATTAGAAGATGCCCATATAATCAAACATACTGGGACATTTTTCGACCAAGTGACTAAAGTTAGAGGTCAATTTTGATGATACATATTTCCTAAATAGCATAAATATCCCCAACATCCACTTGCAGTTTTTGTTCTGCAGGCGACCCTTTGGGCCCAATGCCGGCCAGCCCACCGAACCGCGTTGTAGGGCGGCAGGGCGGCGATGTAGTGAAGAGTGTTCTTTTTTTTCTTATTCTGAAAATTGAAGTGGAATGTAGTCTAGTTTTGTGATGTGATGTGTTGTTTTGTATTATATTATATTGTATTGCATCGTATTGTGATTCATGTATATATTTATGTGTTTTGACTGACAGAAAACCATGTATGTATATGGTGCAGTTAATAAAAGTCATTCATTCATTCATTCATTCATAACAGGTTAATTGAATTGTAACTGTGTTTTCAATAAAATTTTTAAATTTACATCTTAACCACATCAATTCAGTGCATTTTCCATCTACTTTGCTTCCTTTGTAAATGGAAAAGCTTGGACACTACAGATGTAATAGCTAGGGCATCCTGGTTTACCTGATGCTTCAGCGGTCTCTGGGCCTGTGGCAGACGGCTCCTCCATGCTCTGCTGGATAAAGGACCTGATTGTGACAGAAGGCGTGACTGTATTGGGGGACCCTAGTACCATACAGTATGAGAGATCACAATTAGCAATTTTTTGTGTATTCAGCTGAATACACCCAATTCTTGCAAGCTAAAGGCATGTATTCCTATTGGATCCCATGTTAAAGTAAGCTGTATTTTAGGTTACCATGAATGAAATGATAACTATTATAGATGAGGTTCCAAAATTTACATGACATGTTTGGCTTTGCATATAAGTTTTTTAATTAAGATTGAACGTTTCTATCCAATTCTTTAAAAGTAATCAAGATGCAAATTAGAATGGAAAGTAAAGCGAATTCACAACTTTGGCCCTCCTGATAGAAGTGTTCTGTACAGGATGCACACGAGAAGCTTTTCTTTTAGCCCTCCTCTGGAAAATATGGCTAGTGGAAGTACAAATATTGCTGACTTGCAGTTCAGTTTTTGTCAATAAAGTAAAAATTAAGCGTGGGAAGTCGTAATGGAAAATCATTGAGTGATGAGGAATGAATGGGCAAGGTTAAATGTATCATTAACATACTGACCTATGTTAAACCTGAAAAGGCTTAAATCATAATACTGGTTAATATCTAACTTGGCTTGTTTCGTTATCAGAGGGAAGATTACCTATATATCATTATTTTCATCTGAAGCACATAACAAAGCAGCATAGAATAATATAAATAAAGAAGCATCTACATGATATATTTTCGATCAGTTGCATGTGCCATGATTATCATTGTCTTTTTAATCATGTTTATCAAATTTTTCCCCATGAAAATCACTTTGTTTTTAAATAGCAAAGTTTCAGAAAACTTAACTGAGAAAAAAAAAGGTCTACCTGGTGCTTCATCAGTTTCTGAGTCTTTGGCAGGTGACTCCTCCATGATCTGCTGGGTGGGAGACCTAACTCTGACAGGAGACTCTGATAATATACAATATAGCATGTAGCCATTGCATGCAAATGTGATGTCATAAAAAACGAATGTCATCAAATTCAAACCTGTCTTCAATGATTACAATTAAAAGGATGTTTCCCTAAATGGAATTATTTGTTATATGTAAGTAAATCTACTTGTCATCCTATGTTTTTGGATTTCTTGCCACTATTTTCTCTACCCCTGGTAAAAAAATTAAGATTTTTTACAATTCGAAAAACTGGTTTATGGTTCTGACCGAAGGAACACAAAACAAAACATAAAAGGCAAATCAAACATGAATGGATAGTTTTTTAAACTATTTTGACCTTCACCTGTCCAATGGCTGAATTTAATGACATCAACCATTTTTACTTACCATTCAGATGTCTACTTGCTGCATAACTATTGTTGATCTGTTGGATCAAAATGTCCTTAGCAGCTTTCTTTGCCACAGGTTCTGGAACTATAGAGAGTGATACATATAAAGTGCTTTTTCCCAAAAAGGTTGAAGCCAAGTTTATGATATCAAAGTGATCAGGATATATCAACTTGTTCACAAAATTAAGTGGCAAATGTTGGGTTTTCTTTCAAAACATATATATATGGCTATTAATGATCATTTGACCTTGATCATAAGATCACACTATGACCACATGGCAAAATCATGTCACTATTATTCTGCCAAGTTTCATGAATGGTTCACTTTTTACTTGGAACAGTTAGCAATGCATATTGGCACTGCAGCATATGAAACAGTTGCCAGGCAATCTTTGTCACTCTCTGCTTTATCAAAGGAACACAAGAAAATGACACCCTAAAATATGCCTGGGGTATGTCAGGTAACATTGTAATTGTACTCTTTAAAATACATGCCATAATATTTGTATCTAGTCTAACTGACTCATTTTGCTAGCAAGTTATAGACCTGGATATTAATGTACTTACTTGTAGTGGTGTCTTTGATAGTTGAACTAGCACGCTTTTGGCTTGTACCCGCAAATACCAAGTGTCTTATACCTCAGTCAAAGTAGCCTCCCCCCGTTAGTTTTATATTAGGGGTACATGATGCCTGCCACTGATATGTTGCCCTAGCGTACACCTGCATAACTCTTCAGAGCACAGAAACGGCCAATGATAAATCTATTTTTTTAACCTGTTTAGGCGTTTGAAGGAGTAACATTTTTTTTCTTTTTGAAGGGGAGATGAGGAAAAATCCAACACATTTGATAAACTGAAACCTTCATCTCTGACATTAGTTCATATCATCTATTATCCCAGGCCTGTAATGATAATTATTATCAGAATATAACAATCTTGCATGAGTTAAGTTATGCCCCTTAATATTTTTTTTAAATATGGTTAGTTTTCTTGTACATTTTTTTTCATGATATAGTAAGTATTTAATTTTGATGGATTCTGACTGTCTACTATATATTTATTAGAAATATACTGGTACATATGCACATATGTGTGTCCTGTTACATTGGGGTTTATAATATAATTTTTTATCATTAGATTATGTACAAGTAGAAATATTAAGTCAACCTTACCAGCCATCTCCTGCAGTTCCCCTTTAATCCTTCCTCTTTCAAATCATTCTGCAGTACCTGCAGCTCCTTCCTTGTTCCTAGAATTCATCATAAATTGGTCATTTTATAGGTATGTCTTGCATGTATAAAAATGCATGCCAAACCTTACCTTATCTGACAATCTTACCAGAACAGGTTGCCAGGGGGATTGAAATAATTTCCAGACAAACCTCATACTCTAGTTTTGAATTGATCTAGAAGTAATTAAGATATATTGATTGATGAATTTTAATACTATTACCATTTATAAGGTTCTGATTTAAAAAAAGGGGGGTTGAACAGGATTATGGTACTGTAAGTAGTAAATTATACGATTATAATACATGTGCATCTAAATGTTTGCAAGCACAGTTTCTGGCTCAAACATTACCAATGCAGTGTGGCTAATTGAAACAAATAATATGTGCACCATTTTCAAATTGTTCGTATCTGTTAGTTCTTGCATGACTTTAGCCCCTGGCAATACAGTAGATGTATATATTCTTACATAGCTGTTCAGTTTAAAATACACAATTTTATCAGTTCAACATTACATGTATATCATTGTCAAACACACAAAGATATTCAAGCTTGGAAAACACAGGAACACTGACCACCTATTGCCAGTGTTACTGCCACAAATTCCTTCCCAGGGCAGCCCTTGAACGGAAGAAACACAGTTTCCCCAACTTTGTACTCCTCAAGCTCCTTTCTGGGCCTGATGATGGTCTTAACTGAGACCACACTTGTTGGTCGTCCATTTTCTTGCCACTCTACTAAACCCAGCATTATGACTTCAGATTTTTTTTAACAGTAGCAACTCAACAGACAAAACGGTGCTGATGCACAATTAGTGCTGAGCCAGGATATAACAGTGAAATAACCGCCAAAATGAACCAAAATGGGGGGGGCACATACCATTTGTGCCCTCCCCCTATTGTTTCCTACACTACTTCATGGCTAATTTAAACTCTTATGACACCGGGGAGCAAATGTTTGATATCATAGATTTTGATGCAATTCAATACTACTAAAATTATTTGCTTAATTTAACTTCATCATCAGTTAGACAGGCATGTTCGAATACCTTTCACCCTCTTATTCCAGGCTGGCTTTGTCTGGTCATGCCTCCCCTTGCCGGCACCACCCCACCCCCCACCCCCCCCCCCACCCCCCATTCCAGCAGACTCTCAAGTTTCTCCAGATGTGCCTAAATCAACAGCCATTTGCCCCTGCCACGCCAGGCAATGGACAAAGCTAACTGATAGCCATAGGTACCTGATACTGTGTTCCTTGACACACTGGCTCTAAATGCTTACAGACGCTATTGATCATCCTATCCTTTGTAGTTGAACATATTTAAAGATAGAAATTCTGGATATAAAATTATTTATTATTTGTTGGTACTTCAAACCATGAACAACTTACAAGAACTATTGAACCCACAAGCAGTACTCCCAACATTGGCTGGAAAACACAGCCAGGTGCTTGTTATTATGGACACTTGTTGGAGTCCAACGTTATTGCAGCATTAGTGGTTTGTTTGTTTGTTTTTTGTTTTTTAAATCATCTCAGTATTTTACAATTTTATGACATTATATGTATGTGTATGATTATGTTTGTGTGTGTGTCATGTAACCCCACCGAGGGTATGTTTATGCTAATAAGTTTCCCCCCTCCTCTACTATCCAACCAAAGGGAAAAGAGACCTGATTTGTCATGTATAAACTAGGGATTTGAGCCACATATACTGCTGGATGGATGGTGTTTGATGGGGGGGGGGGGGGACTCCCATGTATGATGGTATTGGGTATGCGCTGCAGAAAACGACCTGTTTTTATTACTCCAAGGATTAACACACACCCCACCCTCCCACCCCCCACTCCAAATGTACACAGCTGGATTAGGGTATATGTTATTATTAAAAAATGAAACAAATGCTTACTTATTCATTTTTCTAAATAAATGTATTAATTTTAAATAAAGATAGAATCTTTAAGTTATTTTGAGAGGATTTCTGTAGAGAGGAAGAATATGCTAAAATTTATTCAAAATGGGCATGCACAAATGCAGGACTTATTTCAACATATTACAAGATTAAAAAGGATGACATTTGACACCAAGTGTAAGATTAAAATAGGGTTTTGTATGAAAATGTCTGAGGCACCCACCTACCCTAATTTTGCCCCCCCCCCCTTTCCCGGCCAGGTTTTGAGTGCTCTCCTGACACACTCACTGGGTGGAAAAACATTGTATTCTATCTGTATATTTATATATGTATACAACTTTTATTTAACTTTATACCAACCTATACATTTGACACAATACAGATGCAACCAGGGAAATTAAGATATGTCTTTGTGCCTATAATTGTGACATATTGTATTGTGTGGGAATTAAGGTATAAGTGGACTTTCTGATCAAGTGTAGTCTTTCATTAAAGGTTATATGATATAGCACATGCAGTGTCGGAACTGATGCCATACATGCCATAGATTATGTAGTACGTACCTCATCAGCTGTGGACTTTATACCAGTTACCACTGCAGTATTGCCCAGCAATATGTGTTGCTGCACATGTGCAGTATATTTTCAATGTTATAGATTTGAAATAATGTTTTCAAATTTTATATGGTATATCATATAACTCCTATACAGCAAACAGGGAACATGTTCTGCTGTCATCACATTGTGAAATGTGTCTGTGTGTGTGTGTTTTTTGGGGGGAGGGGTATATTGCCTAGCCTATTTTGTTATGCTTTTGTTTTCATTGGTGATTTTTTTTTTTTTTTTTTTGTATTTAGTCAGGATTGTTTTGGCGGGGTTTATATACATGTTAATTTCCCTTGGGGGGGGGGGAGGGCACTCCCATTATTTAGTATTACAGGTAGGCTCTGCAGAAAAGACACCATTTTTTTCACTTGTTGCTCTCAAAGACCCCCTTTTTAAAAACAAAAAAAAAACATCCTAAGGCCCCCTGTTTTTTAATTTGTCACTCTCAAAGACCCCCATATATTGTAATGGAGCACAACTGGGGCTCTTTTTCCTGCTGAATAGAGGTGATGAACAGGCTAAATTTGTCAATACCAGCTTCCATTGGGTCTTGTATTTGTTCCCTCAGTGGAGCCTTAGTACTCACCCTGAAAAACATGTATGAGTCTCACCCCCCCCCCCCCCATGTACTGTTGCACAGGTGAGAAAAGACATGTAAATGTTAATCAACACAGTGACAAATAGCCCTGAAATACATAGAAAACTGCTGCATATATTAGTAGGCCAAGATTCATTTTACTAATACAGTGGAAACTGGTTCTTGGGATGACCAAATTGTGGTGGTTCAAAACAAGTGGTCTCTTGTTGGAGATACATCTATACATAACTTGCAGTAAGCAGAGGAGTATAATGTGGAGGGAAAGGGGGGGGGGGGGCTATGTCCCCTGTATACTGCAACAGCATAATATTATGCAAGCAGCTTACAGTTAAGCCTGCATGCATGCCCATTAAATTGAACCTGGGTGTTGAAATACAACCACAGTCCGGGGTACATGTATTGGGTTACTCTAGGTCATAGGCCTATATATGTCATGTTAGTGCATCCTTGGTGCAAACTGGCATTTCCCTCAGACTGGACTTTCATTGCTCTTGGGTAGCAGCAGTGTATCTTGCCAGATTGATAATATTTGTAGTAATGAACACCTGTAGCTGAGCAGATATATGGAGGAAGAGAGAAAAACACGTGGAACCTACAACAGAAATGCAAGAGAAGTTGGATTTCGAACCACCAAGTGGAAGCGGAACAAATTTGACAAAGCAAAGTTGGGCAATACTAATACACAGACAGAATTACAAACGTCAGGCACACAAGCTGTCAGTGAATGTGGCTCTGTCTCTGAGGATCCAAATGAATACAACCCCCCATGGCTTGAACAGGCATATGAATCATATATGGATGAACCTGACAGTGTAGATCAAATGGAAACTGATCAAGACAATTTCCCAATCTAATAGCACCAGACTTAAATTGTGTGCATAAGAACAATCTAAGATTGAATTGGACCTGAGTTGATAGTATTCACTTGTACATGTATCTGTATTGGGTAGCAGCTAGTTTACAACTTCGGCATCTTTATATCTGTAGGGGTAATTTGTACTGTTGGCAAGCAGTGGGAAGTATAAGTCTTAAATAGCGCTAATACTTTTTGACCTTACAAAAATGACAATGAAAGAGTTTTTTCTTTTCAGGTTTCAAAGAGAGCATCGTTTGTTTCTTGGTCTTTGGTTTGGGAAGCAGAAACCAAATGTCCGATTGTTCCTGAAGCCATCTATCACAGATTTGAATTCCTTGTACAATAAGGGTATGTATAATATAAGTAGATGTTTATATGAACATGTGGGAGCATACACACCCATCCTCTCCCCCATATGTATATGTAAACAATAACGAGTGGTGATTTCATCTGTATGACCTTGTCAATCTATGTAGCGTAGTTTGCCCAGCCTGGGAACACTTCGATGTAACCCGGCTGTGCATTGAAAATGTATGCAATGGCCCAAAGACGGCGCTGATGCAATAGAGTGTATGTATGAAATGCGGAGCCAAAGTTGTGAGCTGTAAACATACACGGAAACAATATAATTACTGCAGAAAGTGTGCATTTCCATTGAATTTTGTGAGAACCTCCTTCAGCAATACCCATATCTAAGTTAATGATGTTATTTGACTGACAAATACAGCCTTCATAATCAAAATCGAAACCGGAAGTTAATCGGAAGTTACTCGCTCGCACACACATGGCTGTCAAAGATCATCAAACGCAAGTTCTGATTGACAAATGTGTTACTTTTAATTTTGGACCAAGTTATATCTTTACAGAATTATTTAGATTTCTAAGATACTGTGTATTTAGAATATTATATGAGCAAAATAACTAATGAAACTATATCCATACATGGAACATACAGAATTAGCTCATGCACAGATGGAAAATACATTTTCTAAATGCGGTAAATTCCTGACCCTGCATACCATTACCAGGTATATCATTCCCTGCATCGGTGTACTTGAAGCCCCATCAGCTTTAAATTATGTGCTTTTTGCAGTGGTCCCATCCAAACTGTACCCCAAAAGTGGTCTTATCAGACAGGTAGTCTCTCCAGTGGAGAACAATGTAAAAGAATTTAAGTTGCCTTTTCAATTTCAGAATAGTGAGAAGGGCTTTTTGATGAAGATGGGTTAACTGTACGGTTCATTATTTCACAATTATCAATGTTCTTATGATCTGTACTTTCTTCTAGAGCAACATTATGACATGTATTAGTACAGTGAGACCCTCCTTACCTCCTCCTCCCACAAAAGAGGGGCCCTGTGCATATACATGAATGCAGAGGTCTGCTGCAATTTTCAACTTTTATAGCTTGAACAGTGTTTCAAATAATTACTTTGATTTTACACATGTTGATATTTGGTCTATCTTTGAAGTGCTATTATGCTGTTGCATGAATCATAGTTGCCCTTTTAATAACTCAAATTACAAATATCACACGACAAACAAATTCCTATCATAGCTTGAGAACTAGAATTTTCATATGGTACACAGTAATGTCCTGTATAAAATACATTTATTAGAATCTTACCAGATATAGGCTGAAGGCTTGACATATTTTATACAGTCACATTGACATTTTGTTTTCATACATTTTATATTTGACTTGCAGGTTTGTCCATAAACATGAAGAACAGGGAGGTCAATGTAAGATGTATCCTATTATCTACTGTAGCAGATGCCCCAGCTCGTTGTATGTTGATGCAGACAGTTCAGTTCAATGGAAAATATGGATGTCCCTGCTGCTACAGTGAGGGTACTTCTCTTCCTACAGGTCAGGGTGGACATTCTCATATTTATCCATATGATACATGTGAGCAATTCAAGTTTGATGGCCATGCAGCAGAGAGAACATCAAGTGAAACTTTCCGACTTGCAAAGGCAGTTGAGGAAGATCATACTCAAAGTAGACGTAAGGATGTAATCCCACAGAAGGGTATCAAAGGTTTGTCTGCCCTCTTTGGCCTGACGTATAGATTTGATCTAATACGTGGAACTGCAATTGACAGTATGCACTGTGTATACTTAGGCATCATGAAAATGCTATGCCACCAGTCCTGTGGTTTGATGCCCAGCATAGAGATAAGCCTTGGTCATTGAGGAGGTCATTGAAACAGGTAAATGAGCACTTAATTAAGGACACTTCAGACACCAAAAACCTTTGCATGGCCAATTTTGAAATTTTAACGGTTTTTACAAGATGAATGTCCTTTCTATTAGTTGTCAAAATTTCGAGCTTTTAACTAAAGTAGAAATATGAGAAAAACGCCAAAAACCACACGGGCATGTGGACATCCGAACGTCCATGTGTCATTCTTTTGGTTTTCACCCGTCAATCATACTTAACAGCCTGTCACGTGGCTGCCGGTAGCAACGGCCCATGGCACAAAGACAGTGATATCAGGGCGGCAATGCGAAATAAGGCAGCATGCCGAAAGTATGCTTGTGGGCAGGGAAAAGATGCAAACATGGTAACATATCATAGCGTTAGTGGTTTACTTTATAGTTATCTTGCTTGTTTTGCGTTCTAATGAAGGGAGACTTTAAATGTTCAAGAGGAGCGGGAATCGTCAGACGATGTCCCTTCAAACTTCAAAGGCCGTGCCGCGATGGATTACCCCAGTGGTCCTGCACACCAAAGCTGGCGGGGGAAAAAAACTTACACCCTAATCAACGATACCCACGCACATAATAATACTTTATCGGAACCCAGGGATGAGGAAATAAAAGTACAAATAAACACATTGAAATAAGCATAAACGTGAACACAAGAGAAAACACACAAACTAGCGTTACAAAGCTCAGGTTGGAAAGAGAAATGAAACTCATTGAGAAAATAACTACAAAATAATGACAAGCTAACTAAGTAAAGTGTAAAGACAAGTCTAGCAAGCTAACTACATAAAGTATACAGATACAAGACGAGTAAATACAATAAAACACAATCCCTAAAAATGGGGTGAAGAGGTAGGGGGCGGAAGACCAAACCCGCCATCCGTGCACTGACCATGAGCGGCCGCAGGCCGCCCCACCGAAGCAAGGCAAGGCAACACAACTTTCGTTGCCAGGCTGGAGGTCACGGGGCCGGAAGGGCCGCCTCCATGACCTCACACTTTGAAACCAGACTGTCGCTATCGCCGTTTGACAGATCGCTGAATAATGTTTTCCGTACTTCAAAGGCTCTTTTATTCATGTGAACAGCCAATAATTGATTGACAACCTCCCCAAATGTTCAGGGACGATATTTGCTACGTTTTGTACAAATATCAACTCAACTTGAGCAAATGGTATTGTTTGAGAGGCAAATGATCAACATCAAAGGCCTTTGAAGCTTGTTTTCTCAGAAAGGATAATAGGACGAGAGCCCCACCTAAGAATGGTTATTCCAAGAAAACGGCTGGGCGAAATTTAATCCGGTTAACGGCTTTTGATTCTTTAATGTCTGAACCGCAAAAACGATTCAGCGATTTTCTAAATTTTGCTTCGTTCTTTTTCTATGAAATGAAGAAAATGAACATCTTGAAAATCAAAGGGAAAATTGAAACGTCAAACTTTGAGGATGGATAACAGAAAAACGAAACCAAACATAAAATATCGCAGGATCGTTTTTTGTTGCCAATATGTCAGGATTAAGATCCAAGTGTAATTATGATTTTATCACAAATAATTAGTGACTTATATCGACATTTATGGGGTGGATGCTTTGCGGTCAACATTCAATTGTTTATTCAACAATTAACATCACAGACACCCAAATACGGAACATATAAATTCTTTGGAGTATGACGAGTACACACATATATGATATGTTATTCTAACGCAAATACATTTTGAGCTAGGATTGACTAAAGTGGGATTTATTTTTGGTGTCTTACCTGTCCTTAACATCTCACCACCAAACTTTGTGACTCGACTGCCCAGGTCTCTAGATGATCTGGCTCACTGGAAAGCATCAGAGTACAGATCATCCATGTTTTTCTATTCATTGCCCATACTGAGTGGTCTTTTCTCAGTAGAGTAATTCACTCATTATCTTTGCTTGGTTGAAACAATTTTCCTTGCTTGTTGATGAACTGTATGACCCAAGATACTGTACTTTTAATGTGCATTCTCTGTTGCATCTGTCTAAAAAAAGTAGGTGATTTTGGACCTTTGTGGGTTCAGTCATGTTTTTTTTATGAGGGATTGAATGGTGATCTTAGACGTCTTTTTCATGGTACTCAAAGAATTGATCTCCAGATTGCTACTGCAGTGTCTATTCAGCAAAAGATACCTGACCTTGTAACTGCCCTGCCATACAGCAGTCAGGTATTAAAAATATACAACAAATTCATGAAAAGACATTATCATTCACATGTGCAGGAGGAAATAGGCACAGGAACTGTTGCCATTGGTGTACTCCAACCATGGGACCCACATCCTTCTGTCAAACAAATAATCAGACAGTTATATGGTAATATTGTGCACTTTGAGCGATTCCTACCAGTGAAACTAAACAGGCACTTTATTCACTGCAGATCATATCGCAGTGCCAGAAAGCGTAACACTGAAACAATATGCTATGGTGAAAGTCTTTATGGTCAAGTTGAGTATTTTGTAAAAAGCATCACACCTTTATCAACTGTGTTGTATCTTGCAGTATTCACGAAACTGAACAAATATCCCCTTCACATATGTGACCATCCCACTGCCACAGCTAATTTTCTGATACCAGTGAAGGTTAGTGGAGAATTTGGGATATGTTTCATAACAGAGATAAAATATCTCTGTGTATTTGTTGAGTTGCAGAATGTGGACTACAGTTTTGTTGCTGTGCCTGCAAATTCCTATGAAGGAGACTAACTATTTTCCGAAAGTCTGATTTTTGCTCTGACTTGACTTTTTAGGTTACCTGTTCGGACACACTGTACAGGACCAGTATATTTCTTTTCTAGAGCAGGAACTAGGGAATTGGGTCCACTTATCATGTGCATCACCCAGACCAAGTGCTTTAAATAAATTTAAACTAGCAGTCTGCACATGCATAGTTAAGTTAAATAGTAGTATTGCTGTAAAGTGGCAATACTTGAAGAACCTCATAATGATAGAGGCAAACGTGAATTTTTAAAAAAACACTAAGGTCATGCACTTTATACACACATACATATGTTTGTGTGTATATACATGGTGACGAGATCCTACAGTACATGATATTGCAAGTAAACCTTCAGATATATTAATGGACATTAGATGGATAGATTTTTCCCAGTATAGGGATAAAACTGGTTCTGCAGTCACCCTTGGATCAAGGGGGTACAAGTTTGTACGTCCTGGGTGTACAGTTCTGTACCTCTCCTGGGGTACGCTTTTGTACGTCTCCTGGGTGTATGGTTCTGTACCTCTCCTGGCGTACACTTTTGTACATTCCCTGGGCGTGCGGACTTGTACGTCTCCTGACGTACAAGTTTGTACACCCAGGCGGGTATATAAAGCCAGCTTTGCTGCAAGCCGGAGAGAGTTGATGGGACTGTCACAGGAGCAGGAGACCTAGTGCTGGATAGCATGCTAGGGGTCTCAAACCTGTACATGTATATATTCAGTGGATCCCTGGAATAAATAGATGTTAAACTGTATTTCAGCAGTTTAAGCCTGGAAGTTGTATTTTTACAGCAAAGAGAGATACTTTGGCCCCTGAAGCTAAAGTATTCCCCACTTGGAGGTTTAAAACAGAGAGATACTTTGGCCCCTGAAGCTAAAGTATTCCCCACTTGGAGGGTTAAATCAGAGATACTTTAACCCCTGAAGTTATGTATCTCGTACTGGTGGCAAGTTATGTATATTTTTCAAGAGAGTGTCCTAACTAAAACTCGGCCATAGTTGGGAACCCTTCACTGGTGGCAGTCAATGGTGGGATATAGACCTGTCTAGTAGGTCTACTTACTCAAACACAGAGGAATTGTCTGGTGGAGTACTTTGTTGGATTTAACCTATGGATCACTGCTGCTTCCAGAATTGCACAATGATACTTGGGGATTCATTTTGCAAGTAAGTTATTTCATTTAACCACACTACAATTGTGACCCACTGGACCACTGAGGATTTCACATTGCCTTTGGATGGATTTACTAGCTGTGGAATGCAACCTCTGTTATTCAGTATTACCAAGAGCTGACTTACCGCACAACTGTCCCGATATAGAGCTGCAAAATGGAGACAGTTACATTCAACAAGTAAAACAACTGGAGTGTGCTTTTCAGCTGTTCAAGCAAAGTGGATATAAGCTCTGTGTTGTGAAATTACCTGTGTGTTTTACTGCAAGACAACTTATTAAGGATACCAAGCTGTAATCTGTCAACATGCCACCCAAGAAAGATACTGCTAAGGAAAAAGTTACAGTACCAGAGCAGTTGGATGTTGTAGAAATGGAACATCGGGAAGAGATTGCTCACCTTCAAAATGAGCTGGATGCAGCTCTAACTGCAGCAAATGATGCACGAAACCGTATGTTGCAGGCAGAGAAACTTCAGCAGGAAGATGTACAGACCTCAAGAGCCAAAATAAATCAAGTTGAGAAAGAAAAAGAGCTGTTCATGCGGGATGCCAAGGAGGCTTTATATGCCGCAGAACAAGCAAAACAAAGGGCCTTACATGCAGAAAAGTCCCTTGTTGAAGCCAACAGAAGGGCAGAGGAGGCAGAGCGGCGATCAAGAATGACAGTCCCTGCTAGTGCAACCAGCATAGGTCAGCCACCGACTTTTCTGAGTGCGTCACAGCCACAACATTCGGTCCAGGCTGACACTCGCCAGTCCAGTCTGCTCAATGTGATTGGACAATGGAACCAGCAGTACACTCCGAGACCCCCTGCTGCACCTGGATTTACCATACCAAGTCAAGGCAGTGTCTTTAAGCCACCAGGTGTGGTAGCACGCCCAACTGTCACCCCAAGTGCTACGAGCCATCAGCATACCAGTGGTGGGAGACACCTTCAGGATGTACCTTTACCTCGCCAAATGTTGTTTGATGGGAAACGACCATGGGAAAGTTTCATCCGTCCATTTGAAAACTTGGCAAGCTCATGTGACTGGGATGATACAGAGAAATTGTTCAGACTGTGCAACAGTCTGCGTGATGATGCTGCTGAATTTGCTTTCTGTCATTTGCCAGCAGAAGTGATAAATGACTACACCCTGCTTGTAGATGCACTAGAGGGGAGATTTAAGGAAAGGCAGGCAGTAGCAGCTTATTTGGCTCAGCTGGAGACCCGTAAGTTGCTTGCAAAGGAGAAAATTTCTGAGTACCTAGCTGATATCCGGAAGCTGGTGATCATGAGCTATCCGACCGCTGATGATCAAACAAGAGATACGATAGCCTTGCGTCATTTTCTTAAGGGCTTACCAGATGAGCAGTCCGTAGTGGCTGTAGGCATGGCGAACCCAAAATCGGTTGAAGCAGCACGCACAGCATATGAGACCTACATCAGTCTGAGAAATGATCTTGGACGCCCAACCCGTGCTCGCACAGTGCAAAACACAAAGGATACAGCTCTTGACAGTGAAGTTGCAGGAACTCAGTTTGTTACAAAACAAGAGTTGAAAAAGTTTGGGGATGAGATTAAAACCTCAGTCAATGAGAAGTTCGACAAAATTGAAACCCTCATAAAAGATGGTGCTAATTCTGCTGGAAATGGACGCCGCCGGAGAATAGACATAAAGGATGTAGAATGTTTTGAGTGCCACGAGAAAGGCCACTACAAACGTAATTGCCCGAAATTACAAAGCTCACAACCTGCCGAACAGGCGGAAAACTAGTATGGACCAATCCTACCGGCCAGGATTTGGTCCGAAATTACAAAGACAGTTTATCGAATGCAGCCAAACCTGCTACTTCGGCAGGTATTTCAGTTTTTCTGCCTGTGACTATTAATGGTACTGAAGCAAAGCTCTTGATAGACACTGGGGCAGAAGTTACTTTATTGTCCTCTAAGCTTTATCAAAGTGTCAGGGACACCAGAAAGCCCCACCTTATGAAGCCACAGAGCAAAGTGACAATTGAGGTGGCAGATTGTGGACTTGTGGGAGTAGATGGTGTGGCCCAGATATTTATGAATGTGAATGGACGGGAATTTACCTGGGATGTATTTGTGGCTCCAATTGGTGGAGATGGATTATTAGGCATGGATTTTCTGTTTGCACACAACTTTGTTATGAGTGCAAGCGGTGGTTTAGAACTGGATGGCGAAGCCGTTGCAACTGAGGTACAGGGTGTGGTACCTTGTTTCAGATGTGTGACCCTTGCCCAAGATGTGGTGGTTCCAGCCTATGCTGAGTGTGTTACCACAGGCAGTGTTGACGTAAAACCCCTTGGTACAAAGTATGGTTTGGTGGAGCCTATACCACAAAGACTTGATGTGGAAGATGTCATTGTGGGGCGTACTCTAACTGACCCTGAAAGGACTGATATTGGAGTGCCAGTGCGGCTTATGAATACCAGTTGTGAAGACGTTCTATTACGAAAAGGGATGAAAATAGCTCACATGCATGAGGTTCTGGGTACTTCGGAACTCGCTGCGTGTGAAAATACAGAGCAAGACCAGCAACACAGACTGTTATCTGTATGTCACATTCACAGCATGGGTCTTGCCAGAGGAAGTATTCTGGACAAATTTGTAGTGGATCGGGACAACTGGCATGAAACATTGAAGGACTTATATAAAAGTAGCAGTGATGGCCTTGACATGGACCAAAAACTAGAACTGGCAAGACTGCTGGACAAGCACAAAGATGTGTTTTCTAGATCTCCCGAGGACTTTGGTCATACTTCTATTGTAAGCCATGCTATAGACACTGGAAGTGCTAAGCCAATAAAACAGCCACCTCGGCGCCCCCCAAGGGCATTTATGCAGGAAGAAGAGAACATAATCCAGAAGCAGCTAGATGCCGGAGTAATAGAGAAATCAACCTCTGCATGGTCATCCCCAATGGTGTATGTGCGAAAAAAGGATGGGACCATCCGACCCTGTGTCGATTACCGGAAGCTGAATGAGGTGACACAGAAGGATGCATACCCTCTACCCAGGATCGATGACTGCCTGGACTGTTTAAGTGGGTCGAAATGGTACTCTACGACGGATATGGCCTGCGGATACTGGCAAATCGAGGTTAACAAAGACGATCAGCAGAAAACTGCTTTCGTAACCCGACATGGACTGTACCAATATGTAATGATGCCCTTTGGATTATGTAATGCACCGAGCACATTTACGAGGTGCATGGAGCTTGTTTTGCAGGGCCTACAGTGGCGCACCCTACTGGTGTACCTCGATGATGTAATAACGTACAGTTCTAGCTTCACTGAGCATGTGCAGAGACTGGACGAAGTGCTCACCAGGTTGGGGAAGGCAGGTTTCAAGTTAAGGCCACAGAAGTGTCAGTTGTTCCGCAAGGAGGTGTTGTTTTTGGGACATAAAATCAATCAGGAAGGGATTGGCCCTGACCCATCCAAGTGTGAAGTGGTTAGAAAATGGCCGACACCAAGGACGATCCATGATATTCGTTCCTTCCTGGGGCTTTGCTCATATTATCGAAGGTTTGTGCGGAACTTTGCTACGATTCCCCACTTGGAGGTTTAAAACAGAGAGATACTTTGGCCCCTGAAGCTAAAGTATTCCCCACTTGGAGGGTTAAATCAGAGATACTTTAACCCCTGAAGTTATGTATCTCGTACTGGTGGCAAGTTATGTATATTTTTCAAGAGAGTGTCCTAACTAAAACTCGGCCATAGTTGGGAACCCTTCAATACATATATATGTATATATATATATATATATATATATATATATATATATATATATATATATATATATATATGTAACCATCTTGGGTGGTTTATGGGCAATTATACACTGCCCACAATATATATATATATATATATATATATATATATATATATTCAAAGGAATAGGTCCTACAACCGGTTTGTGGGTCATGCCCATTGTCTACGGATCAATTGTACTCCTTAAAACGGACTATGGGCAGTATATACCAAGTATAGATTACCACAGCTTCTGGGCATTTATGGCTTCCCATAATATCTGGGCAGATTTCCTAATTTGAACATTTCTGAAACCCCCTAGGTAGCACATTGAATTTAAGGCAAACATGCATATGGTTTATGGGAATTTTTCAACTGCCCACCATATGGTCTGAGGATTACAAGTCTGCCTTGAAACCACCCAAGACATAACTATATATATATATATATATATATAGAGAGAGAGAGAGAGAGAGAGAGAGAGAGAGAGAGAGAGAGAGAGAGAGAGAGAGAGAGAGAGAGATACAATCATGTATGTGGATAAGTACAGGTGTATTACTGTCTACACACATAAATATGCATACATGTATTTTAAACATACAATTTGCTGAAGTGCTATGGTGCATGAATGGTCAGGTTTGTAACTCCTTAATTTTATTGTGTGAGTTTAGTAAAATTTGGAGCAAGTATTTGCTCACATTTACAGAGTCAGTGGCATAGTTATATATTCTGAGGGCATTCTGATGACACAAGTCATTGCCTGTGTTTTAATACCTGCGTGAAATTGAGTCTTTCAGAATCTTATTCTGCTTGCTAATACAGTATCAATGCAGCACTCACACTGTCTATGTAGACAATCACAACCTACCAGCACTTACATGCATGTCAGGAACATTCTGACATTACATTCCCCTGTAAAGCTGAGGTGGACTTTGGCACATATTTTACAGTCCATGTAATGTACCTCTGTGCTTTATTTATTCCTATGCTGTAAGAATTGTACCACTTCCATCATAACATGTATAATGGGAATTTTGATTCATTAAAAGAAGATGCATGGTTTGAGCTTTACTGCCTGGAGAAGCTAGGGCTCCAGTGTCATCCTATCAAATAATAATAATAATGAAAGAATAGTTTAGAACTGAAACTATATACCTCAAATATGGGAATAAATTGTATCCAATATACATTATTGTTAGCTAGCGGTTGAAGATAAATTACACTCTTGTACACATGTATTGTATTAATAAACAAGTGCTGAAATATAAGTTATTGAGTTGGTACAATGTCTTAACAAACAATTCTGAAAATAGTACTGAAAAAGTTCATGAGTATTGATGCATTTTGCAAATAAACAAAAGGATTGTCCATTTTTCAGGAATGTTTGGGAAGGTTGTGTTTTTTTCTGTGATGTTCATCTCATTACAATGTACCAAAGGGGAATATAGATTATGGGCTACTTTAAAGGAAATTTGATTCCAGTTTGGAATCTAATATAGATTGTGTGCATTCAAAGTATTTTATCTTTTATTATTTCATTTTACGAATATTAAAACATACATTTCTCTTCACAAAGTTCCAGGCATTTTTTTTCAATTTAATTTGGTGCATGCAAAATTCAAGATGTATGAAAGTATTTCCATACAGTACATGTATAATGTATATTTATCCTCGATGCACAAAATTAACATTTAAAAAAAATCAGAATGCAAGAAATAACTGTGCAAAATTAATCTTACAAATGCCTTAAGACTACATAATACAATGGAAATATTGTCTGCTTGCTGGAGCAATATTCACATGTGGGATATTGTTGTATACCATGGGTAAACACTTTATTTATGGGAACCATAACCATAGAGGAATTGCAGTCACACTTAACATTGGCCAACAGTTCTATTAAATCATCATTCATCGACCCCATCCCCCACTGGATAAGTGTGTGTCTGGGAAGCTTGTAAAACTGTGACAAAGACTATACATGTAGTTTACTAAGTGCTTAATGTAGCCTTGTCAATAAACATCTAAAAAAATGCAGTGCTATAATACAACACAGTGACATGTTCATATATGTTTACCCTCTTGGTTCAGACTGCATGCTTGCATACAACAACAAAGTCCAAGAAGCGGTAATACAGTAATGAAGGACTATTTCATGCATGCATAAAACATAACTAAGTCCAGGAAGCAGTAATACAGTGATGCAGGACTATTTCAAAATTATTTAAGTTCCAGAGGCAGCAATAAAGCAGCAATGTGGCCTCAAAATATTTCTATATTCACACTGCTTCATTAGAAGCAGTTATTACTGCTTTAAACTAAACAGGCTGCTTTATGTAAGCAGTATTCTTCCCTTGAAATAAATTATCTGCTTTGAGCGAAGCAGTGAGTACAACATAATATAAGCAGACTGCTTTAAGAAAAGCAACAGTCCTGCTTTAAAGTAACTTGTCTGCTTTCAGAAAAGCACTGTATACAACTTCTGAGAAAGCTGGGAATACAACTAACAAATAAGCTGGCTACTTTGAGAAAAGTTGTGTTGACCGCATCCATAAAAGCAATAAAAAAGTGCTAATACAGTGGACTGCTTTAGTTGGAGCAGACCGCTATATCATCGTAAGGGAACTGACAGTATTATTGCATTGATCAAGTACCCAGATACCAGCCCCAAACATATTCCATCATCGCTTACCATTAAAGCAAAAGTTTTACCAAGGGACCCAGATGTTTTATTTTGCTAAAATAAAGTTTCATTTTCCAAATTCAGATTCCATGCATAATTTCTTGTTTTCGACATTTGACAGCTTACTGCATGACTGTTTCTTTTTTCACACAATATCCGCAGGAAGTAAGTGTTCATAATTATGGGATAATATCATTCTTGTATCCTTCGTCAAAATAAGAACACTCCGATTCACAAAGGAGCAGTATGTTAATGTAACGCAGGGTAATGACAACACCAGTTTATCACGTTTAAAGACCTTTATTTCGTATTGTCCTTTCATCCATCACTTTCTGGAAGACCCCAGAAAAGACTTCAGAAAAGAGGTGAACAGAAATGCCCTAAAAGATGACCCTAAAAATTGGACCCTGAAATAAAATTAAAAGTGTATGAGCTGAAGCTCTTCATGTAACACAATGTAACAGTTTTAAATACTTCAAATGTTTCATCAGTTTACATCCACTACAAATTCCAAGTTATGACACACAAGGTCAACACAGACACGAATATACTTCTCATAAGTACTTTTCTTAAGAATTAATTACCAAGTAGGTAAAGTTAATTCATAATAAAACTACGTGTCTTAAAAGTCCTTCAGTTTACATAATACATGTTCAAACATATCCACACTAATAAAAGATACATGGTAAACCAAGCAGGTTACAACCATGACCAATACAACCCATGTTTCAATGCTTAATTATGCATACATGTATACACTCTAAGTTACCTGAATACTAGTGAAACACTTGCACATATTTGTACTTGTTACATCCTTAAATAAAATGGGTTTGATTCCATTTGCCTATTAAAGACATGAAAATTGTCAACCATAATAAACATGGTTTTGCACATACAATTGCATGAGTGTGCGCACGAATCGAACTTTGTTCTTTGCAAGTAACAATACAGGTAATGACAGCTTAATATCAGTAAACCCCCTGTATTATCCATGTTTACACTAAAGCTCATATAAATTATATATATTCTCACCCCTGTGTGCCTTACATCAGGCTGGCAAAAGCATGCCACAGCAGTGTAACGCTCTGTACATGTCTGTGCACTGTCAATCAAAAGGGTATGTTCAATATTGCATGAAGTCATGCTCACCCATCCTTATTTTAATATGTCATTACTGATCGATACATATATCTAGTCCCGCTTTCTTGTGTGAAATAAATCCCCAACATTCCCGTTCTCTTGTCTTTCACGGAAAACATAACTGTGACTCTCTAGATTTAGTATCAATTAAATAAAACATATACATGACTTATACATAAACATGCACGAAAACAGAATTAACCAACAGCAGTAAAAATGATTTCTACATTTCAAGACTGAAGAAATATCAATAGAATAAATACAAATCACTGTATCTATATGCCACTGTGACACTTTTTAGCTTATAAAATGTACGCTTATATAAGATTTCACACAAATAATGAATATGCTGGTCTCTCAGACCACTTACCAGATGTTACAGCTGTTGTTCTCTTCTTGGAGGCTGGCATGCAGCTGATGCAACATGTGCATTTCTCAATATTTAAAATGTTTACAAAAGATGTAGGCAAGTTTTGGAATTTGTCCACTCATTTCCTGCTGGTCACTTCGGAGGCAGGAAATGTCTTTGTTTTGTAAGTTCAAGTACATACCCATTAATAAGGAATGCCAAAATCAGAAAAGTTGCACCTAAAATCTAACCCCATCCCAAATATGACTAAATTTCTTTGAAAACCTGTGACGTTAACATTGGTCATATCACTTCCATCTCAGCCTCCGCATGCCCTACCCTCAGTGGACACCCGACACCAAGCCTGCACTTGTGTGACCCACTGAGGAGTACAAAGATGTAGACCAGCCTTAACCCTTGCAGGCCTACATTCTTACCAAGGCAAAAGTATCTTGGGGAATAAACCCCAGCTTACAGCATAGAATGAACCCTGAAATTTATATTAATACAAGTTCATTCATTGGTACATTTCACCATCTCACATTAATGTACAATGTTGCAGTACCCTTGAAAGGAAGTATGGAAATGGACTTTTTTTCACTTTATCTTTTAAGTCGATTCATATTGCCGAAAAGAAATAAATGAACACCATGATTACAGTATTATTTTAAAAATGTCAAGTATATCGAGATAAAATACATCGAAATATTTACACAGCACCAACACGTATTTACAGAGCACATCACAGAGCACATCACAGAGCACATCGTTTATGAATACATATACATACAAAAACCAAATATGATAAACCAAAATTAAAATAATATCATGAAAATGAGTGCGGCCTTGGTCACACTTGGGGGCATGAAGTCATGAGATGGCACACTTTGCCATGGCATGGCTCCATGACCCAGGACACGACCTGGCCGCGCTCTCAACCATGGAAATAGAGATAGGCCCTGCCCACCATGAATGTCGGCGTGTGAAGTATATGCAGATATAAATGTGTAAGTGGTAACAGCCTGGCGTGGATAATGCTGTACGGTCAGCAAGGTCAAACTTACAATAAAAGTGGTCCATCAGGGGTTATGCAATACCCCTGTTCTGATAGAGTCAGAGCACACAACGGAAACAGTTCACCCCCATTATCCCGGACCCAAGGTCTATAAAGGTAAACGCCCGACCAGGTCACAAAGACTGGAGGTCCCCATTACCATGGTGTGGAAAGTTTTATGGCAAGCCTAAATGCAGCCATGTGGAAAGTTGACAATCAAGCAGTAGATTGGAGTGGATGTTGCGCCTCCTCAGACACACATGTGTGGTCCAATGCCGCCTCAAGAACTTTTCCACAAAGTAGACATATGTTAATCGCTGTTGACAGCTCAGGCATGTTGTCCATTTCAATTATTTCATGTTGACCTTCTTTTGCTGTTGCACTTTCATCTGCAAGATTGTAGGTACAAGAAACATGAACTTTGCATTTTGTGCATGGTATTGTCTGACAGCAAGGCCAGCATTTAGCAATGCCACTTAATGTACTTGTCAAGGGTTTCGTAAGCAGAGCCTCAATTTGTGGTCACTTTTCAATTTCTTTTATCTTCGAATGGCAAAAACAAAGTATCACAAGTATGATAATAACACACATTCAAAGTAAAAAGCCAACACTAAAGACTATTTTTTCTTCAAATCAATGGTAAAGGTGACTGTCCATGACCAGTATGCTGCATAAACTTCAATGGGATTTGCAAAGAAAACTCCAGTTTCACTTAACACAGTTCCCGCCAAACAAACGAGAGTCAGAAGGATGGGTCCCATGGTGTTTGAAAGATGAATAGGAAGAGGTAAGGAGAAACGAAAGGTATAAGTGAAGAGGAAACAAAGAAAATAAGAAAAGAAAAGCAAAGAATAAACAGAGAGTATAGCAAGAAACAGCAACAAAGAACACAGCAAAAACTAGGAAAGCATGGAATTAGAGTAGAAAAAATGAAAAGTGTGAGGTGTGCACTCGTTTAACACCCTTTAAACTTTTACAATCTCAATCAATTAAAACCATAGTTTGACAATAAACCATCAATACATGTTGATTCCTTAAATTCGGGTTACTTACAGAAGACATGCGCGCTTTAAGTATTCCATAAGAAGCCAAATTTGTGGCATTATTTAAATTGTAAACAAACAGCCATAATAATCATCATCAGGTTACACATAATAATATTCAACAACTAAGCACTTAAAACAGCATGCTGTCGTGGCCTTAATTGATTGGACACATTTGTGAGAGCAGCACATTTTGCTACTTGATCCATCAGTATAATGTAAACAACAGAGCACAACTGCAACTAATCACACAAGGGTGATCGCTTCAAAGATCAATAGTGACACGCTCTCTCCAATTAAAGAAAGAGAATTAATACAAAGAGAACCCTACATTTTTGTCCAGTGGCTCTGGTCAATTAACTTATATTGGCAATCTACCATGACGTGGTAGCCACAAAAAGATACACTGAAATGGAGATAAATACTCCAATGACCAAACCAGTGGTCAACCTTGCATTGTTCTGAGAAAAAAAATCCTATCTCAACGGCATCTAACCTTAATCTTTTTGTCGGTGTGCCTACTTCCTCATTCATAAAATTTTGATGCCTCTGTCTCGCAGACCAGGGCTCGCCCCACCTAGGTCGCAAATTGTAACGAGGAGGGTCCTGACCTGACTCCCCAAAGAGCTGATTATTTGTAACAGTCGTGTCAGTGTCCATGTTTTCTTTTTCATGGTACACTGCAGGCTGTTCCCCTTCCCTGCTTTGATTTTCCTGGCTAGCATTACTCTTGCTTGGCTCAGGTTCATTATCACCTGGCATAATATCTCCAGGTATGTATGTTGGCACAGCAAGCTTGGCCTGTCGCAATGGCTGTGACCTGTCAGCTGTTTTCCTATTTATGTCTTGGGTACTTTCTTTAAATCGCCTGTATTCACTATTGTGTTCGTCCCAGATTGCTTCCGGATGAGCTGGTCTTATGTGTTGGTCATGTAAAACCCTAGTGTCTCCTGAGGACTGGTGTTTTATTCTAAAATGTACAGGGGACAGCTTTTTTTACAATTCTGTAGAATGGTTCCCATGGGGACACAAACTTAGGTGTCTTCCCTGCTAAAGAGCTCTGATCATAAAACTATACAGGGTCAGAGACCTCAAAATCCAATTTTGATGCTTTTTTGTCATAATGATGCTTGTAGCGCTCCCTTGCCTCTTTCATGTTGATTTTCACCTGAACAAATGAATGGTGGAGGCGTTCAAGCATGGTGGGTACATACTCCACCCCAAGATATTTGAGTTTGTAAATTAATACGTCTTATTTTTGGTAATTGATAAGACCAGAAAATTGAAAAAACTAAAACCATAGTTTGGGTCTGACCATGTAAAACGGGTTTTTACAAAATTACAAGATAATGTTCTAGGTTTTATTTTATTTTTCTGATACTGCCCTTTGATTCTGAGTTGCAGCCCGGAGGTCGATTGGACAAGCCAGGACACCAGACCCGGCCAACCACTTTGTGTACAGACATTATAGACGAACTGCCAGTTTCCATCGTGCTGTGTTTTTTTGTGTAAAATGTGAGTCAATACATTTTGTGTTCTGTTCACGGCAATAAAAGTGCAGCGTTTCTATTTTCTTTCTGTTATTGAGGGCCAGGTTGGCACAAGACGTGCTAGGTAAAGCCACCTCGTAACACCATATGTCCTTCTCTGTCATGGTACCCCTATAACACAAGTGGAATATGACAACTTGGGATAACAACTTGCAAACTTGGGTCAGGGTCCAAGCGTACAGCAGGAGCTATATGATAGAGCACTCCTTCATCAATGGTAAATTCATGAAAGAAACTGCTTCCTTCACCTTTTTCTTCCAAGTCAGATAGAATTTTGTTGGCATATCTATCCTGTCCTTGTAATTCCCTAAGCTTTCTTTTAGGAGGCAGACTAACTATGATTGAATAAGTTCTTCTGAATTTATTTTGTCAGCACCCCCTTGTGCCCCTCCTCAGTCTGTAATGCGGGCTGACTGAGAGTTTTGTTTGGTTCACTGATGTTTATTACATCAAGTTCCTTTTGTGGGTCCAGTGCATTTAATACAGGGTCATTATCCTGCGGAACCAACCTACTTAAGCAATCACTTTTATTGAGTCTCCCAGGGGCAGTAATGGATGGTACAGTCATACTCGGATAACATGATGGCCCATCTTTGCACTCAGGCATTCTTCATTTCTGAGCAAAACAGTGACTTAATTGGGGCACAATCTGTAAATACATGGACTTTAGCCCCTATAAAGTAGTGACGTAGCTTTTGCATGGCAAAGACAACAGCATATGCCTCTGTCTCTATAATAGACCACTTTTGTTGTCCTGGAGACAACTGGTGCAACAAATACTAGATAACTTTCTCACTCTCTGGGTGTGGTTGCATAAGAATGGCAGATATTGCATAGTCACTTGCACCTGTGTGTAAATGGAAGGGCTTGTCCATTTCTGCATGCACTAAGATTGGACTTGTCGTAAGAAAATTTTTCAGGGTGTCGAATGCATTTTGCTCTGCTTCACCCTATTTGAAATGTGCATTCTTGCTTGTCAGTGGATTTAATGGTTTTGCAATGTGACTGAAGTTTGGAATAAACTTACGGTAGAATCCTACCATCCCAACAAAGGCTCGAACTTCACGCACATTTTTAGGTGCAGGCATCTTTTGCACTGCTTCTATTTTGCCTAACTGTGATGTAATTCCTTTCCCAGTCAAAACATGCCCTAAGAAATTAACTTCCTGTTTGGCAAAATGACATTTTGAACCTTTCAACTTGAGGTTGTGCTTACACAACCTCTCAAAGACTTGTCGCAAGTGGGACACGTGTGACTCAAAATCTTTTGAATGGCAGGCCCAATCATCCATGAAAGCAATTAAAAATTTGTATTGTATGCCCTCAAAGACCTTGTTAACGAAGTGTGAAAAAAAGTTAGGTGCCATACAGACCCCCATCGGTAAATAGTTGTATTCAAATAGTCCCTTGTGACAAATGAATGCTGTCTTTTCTTTGTCCTCTTCTTTACAGGGCATTGATTATAACCCATAAACATGTCGCCGGTGCTGATGTACTTTGCACCTTTGACTTGCATCATAACATCTTCTATATTGGGCAGTGGGTAGCTGTTCTTACGCACGGCCCGATTAAATTTCCTGTAATCTATCACTAATCTAAGTTGTCGTTTCGGTTTTGACACAAACAAACAAGGACTACTCCATGGGCAGCTGGATGGTCTGATAATACCAGCTTGTAGCATTTTGTTTAACTGTTTTTCTAACTCTTCTCTTTGACTGTATGGCATGCAATACATGCACTGTTGTACAGGCTCATGCCGCTCTGTGGGAATTGGTATTATGAAAACTGGCCCTTGTCCAAGATCTAATATGTCCTCAGCAAAAACATCACTGCACTCTCTCAACAAAGCTTCCAGCTGACTCTTTTCATGTGGAGGTAAAGGATCTAAATCTACCTGTGGGTGTGGATGTTTTTGCTCTGTTTTGCTTTCATTGGTTACTGTCATGTGCTCCTCTCCTGAAGTGTGCTGTTGACTAATTATTCCATTTAAGTGATCAAATAGATTTATTTCTGCAGTGCTAAGTTGTTATACATGTGCAATTACCATATCTGGCTTGATGGTAAATGAACGGCCTGTAACATTTAACGCCTCAATAGGAATGGTTCCACTTTCATCTGTGTTAGCAATTACGACTGGGGCCATAAGTCCAGGCTGGTCTAAAAAGAATGGGCGGTTGTCTAGGGGTGTTATCAAACAGGGCCCTTTGAGACTTTTGTTTTTAACTGTTGCCCTGAATGTGTTACTCGAGCGGGGAGGTATGTTTTCTTTCTTTAAGACTTCAGCCAAAGAAAGTTGAGATTCTTCATATTTACGATGCATCAGTGTCATGTGATTGCCCAATTTCAATGTCCTTCCATTAAAGTCAAGCTGAGCTTGAGCTTTTGTCAAAATATAACTGCCAAGCAAAGCAGTTTGTGATATTTCTTTTATTAGTTCAAAAGGAGTTTCCCATGAAGTGTGTCCAACTTGAAACTTTATCTGAGACACCCCTTGTGATTGTAATGGTGTCCCTGAAATGCCAACTACGTTTCCATTTGTAAATTTCCCAGGCCTCAGTGGACCTTTGTTTGCCAGGAATCTTATTTAACAGCCCATGTGACATAATGGTTCTGTCAGCCCCAGTATCTACAATAGCATAAGTTGTAAAAGTACCCAACTCTATGTTTATCATGGGTGTAAATGGCTTTTCCAACCATAAACCTGATGGAGTGGGGCCATTTTCACCACCAGGTGAACTTAGTTTCCCTGCTGGCTTTGCACAGAATTGGTGTTTTTGGCCGCCTGGTTTGCATAATTACCCTGTCGGTTAGCCTGATCTCTTTGTCTCTTGCAACGATCACAGTAAAAATGTCCAGGCTTTTGGCAGTAGTTAAAAAATTTATTGCCCAAGCTATCAAACAAATTTGTTCTCTTGTTTCGTGAACTGTTTGTGTTTGCAGGTCGGCTTCCATTAGAACTGTTTACCTGCAGCACTTGCTGCAGTAATTGCTCAACAATACCCAATCTCTCTGCCATTAAATTTGTTGAAATTGCTGAGACATCCATGGGCTCTTCAACCCGATTTTTTCTCCATAAATCGAAGGACTTGTTTGTAAGCTGTTGATTTGAGGCAATTTTTACTACCTCATCCAGTTTTTGTGGTCTTTTCTCTATGATTCTACAGGCTACCATGTCATCTCTGATGCCCTCAATAAATGCATCAATCAGCTGTTGCTGTATTAAGCTATTACTCAGATCAGTTGTTTCAAATGCATCCTCAGCTGAATCACACAATCTTTCAGAATAACTTTGCACTGTTTCCCCCCTTCTCTGCCTTAACCTGCACATTTTTTGGAGAGCGTATTGACTGTCACCATGATCACTGAAGCAATCCAATAATTTGCTTTTGAGTGTTTGCCAAGACATTTTAGGCTCTTGCCTGAGAATTCTGCCAGCAAACTCAGCAGCTGCGCCTTTCAGGGTGTAAATCGCCAAAACTTTTAAACGGTCTGAGTCCCCACCTAGAGTCATAGCTAATTTCTCCATCTCTCTGATCCATTGCCGGAGCAATTGGTTCCCTGCTTCTGACCCACTGAAATTTGGGATCTGACTGGCAAACCCCTGCATGCGCAGTTCATACAGCAGTGACTGAAAGTTGTCACTTATCACTTGAATAGGCACAAAATTTGGATCCACATTGGGAAAATTACCAGCAGCATTTGGGGCCACAAAATTTGGATCCACATTGGGAAAATTACCAGCAGCATTTGGATCTGGATTGCCTTTGGCCATTTTGAAGTTAAAGCACAAGATACTGATTCTGTTTAAAAAAGATAAAAGTGGCTCTTGAAACCCTTAAAACAAGTAAGCATTGTGACATTAACCTTTTGTACAAAGTTCCCAAGTTCCAGCGTTTGTGAAAATGTCCTGATACATATAAATTCCAATGAATATATATCCTGGTCGCAGGCACCAATTATAGCCTTGTGGGTGTTCTCGTTGTGAAATAATTCTCCTTGTGAAATAGGTGAACAAATGCAGAAAATGTTCTGTGCTTCTTACATTGTTCCAAAATGGCAATTGTACATAGAAGCAAAATACACAGCATATGTATCCTGCCCAGCCCAACTCTGACAAGAAAACAAGAGACAGGGATAGACATAGGATGCAGAAGTCAAGTGAGAGGTAACGATCATCAAGCTAATGGAAGAAGGCCATGTAAGGAAAAAGAATCAAAGAATGGGAATGACGTAGATAAGACTGAGAATGACGCAGATAGCAAGTTGAAGTAGTTTCTAAATATACTATTTCTAAACTGGTTCAATCAAGATTTGAGGTTCCTAAAATAGAGAAATTTGTGGGGTAGGGTCTGTCAGAGCTTCCACATGGGTTTGTCATACCTCAACAAAGCACAATTTCAATGTAAGTTACTACCGTAATGATAATAATAAAATAATAATTACAACTTTTGTTTAAAATTAACTGGCCAAAACGGCACATTGTTACAACACATACAGTAAAACCTGCCAAGTGAAACATATCTGATTGCAGAACACCTTTGTCACCTGAACACTTTTCTCAGGTCCCAACTTTTTTGTATGTAATTTCATGGGACAGCCAAGTTTTGGAACCTGCAATCCCCCAAAAACCTCTCTACTCTGGACACTGAACACTTGATTTGGGTCCCAAGGCAACATTTAACCTGCTAAGGCTGAACACTTACCGCCCAAAAAAATTTTTCATGAAAATCATATTTATTTGATACAAAAACATCATACTTTTTTTATTCAACACTTCATCAAATTTGTGGCATAAATGTATTCAAAGGGTGTCAATAGTGTGTATGTTTCATGGTGAGACCTTCTATAGCTGTACTTACAATAAACTGGTTTAACCTTATCAAACTATTAAGTGCATCTGAAATTTAGCAGTATGAAAAGGAGTAATACACATATTTGTGTTAATGTTTGACAATAAATTGATGTATTCTGTCATCAAATTATGCACATGTGAATGCACTGTCACAGGTAGGACAGATGTACATACATGTACTTCAGTACATGTACATATGCATGTGCCTGTAACATTGGCAATGTAGCCTTATGATATTGAAAAGTGCATGTCCTGTTAGCCTAAAGTTTATGAATTCTATAAACTTTTCCCCCAATTATTTGGAATTTTTTTATGTTCTTTTTCACATTAGACTTCACTTTCCCTAAAAGTTTTTAACATATATGAATATATATATATATATATATATATATATATATATATATATATATATATACATATATATATATATAAAATTTAGAAAAATAAATTTGCAATGAGCACTTTTAAAACATATTGACACAAATCTTTTTGAAAAATACCTTGCACTAGACAATATGTGTCATTTTAACCACACAAAACAAGATTTTTTTGGATAAAAGTGTAAGTGTTACTTACAGCACGCTTTTTTCCTGGAGTTCTTGTGGCAGCAGTAGGGTCCTATACTAAAACTGCATACACGCTTTATGACAAATACCACCACCACCACCACAAAAACGTACTTCTCCTGGAACCCTCCTCCACCCCTGACCTCTGGGGAGGTGGGGATGTAGTCCTGGATGGTTTGATTGGAGGCTTGGGATGTGTACAGTGTCTTGGGGCTGGGGGTGCCTTGTGCTGCAAAAGAAAATCTACTTAGACACTATATTTAACACAAAACACTTTATAGGCCATTAATATTGCTGGTCACTCAAATTTACTGTTAAATTCTAATCCCTTTTCCTTTGATCTTTTAAATACTGCTTTAAATCACATTACTCTTTCTATATTGGACGTTAAGTCCATACTGTGTTTTCCAAGAGCAACCCTTGAAGCTTGGGTACTTTCATATGCAGGGTTCATACAGGTTGCCAATTATGAAATTCAAAGACCTTTCAAGCCCTTATTTCCATAATTCAAGGACTCATCTGGTTGCATGTTTTCCCACTTATTCCTGTATTATATTTAAGCTTAAGCTTGTGTTTTACTTAAAAAACTACGTATAAATCTAAAATATTTCTACATCTAAGTGTCCAAAAAACATGCATAACACCTTTTATTTTTTTATAAAAAAAATAGACTTTCTTATTTTGATCTATTTTCTGACAAATCGTGAATTCTGTGACATGGATGAATAAACTATTTGTTTAAACAAAAGGCCCATGGGCCTAATGCTCTGCTGGCACTGTGGTTATATTGCACCTCTTCATTTCAAAGTTCCACGTCCTCAAGTGGCTTCTGAACATATAAAGCTTTTAATATGTAAATTTAATGTATAAACTGTCCCCCAGATGGCATTTCGCTCCACATGTAATCATTGCTTATTTGTGCAATTCCTATGATGGATATTGTTGTATGTGCCAAGACAACAACGAGTGAGTCTTTAACTTTATGTCCTCAGTAACCTTGAGACAGAAGATCAAGGTTACCCAGATTATGTAATAGAGAGAGGCCCGTAGGCCTGGTGTTGTGCTGACATTGCCATTGATGTCCAAGCTACACCCTCCCATTACAAAATCACCCCTTTGACCTTTATATGTATGCTAACCTCACAAAAAATAGGTAAAGGTTACAGATATATAAAATTCTAGCTTTGGACATTGTCTATGTATCCTATAAATTATGCAAGTTTAATACAATTACTTTTCAAGATATGGAAGTTTATATCTTTAAAACACATTTTGGCTCATAATTACCGTCAAATTATAGGTGGTGCCACTAGTATCATTATACTCGCAACTTAGACTTTGACCTCCCTCACAATCCCAACAAAATTAAAGATGCTGGAGTGTTCACAAGATTTTCACATTCTGACCCGTATATTACATAAAAATGTAGATTTAGATTTTCATACCACCTATAAGTTCTGAAGTTATATTGGGCTAACTGGAAAACTGTGGACAGTACTACACTAAGAAGCAAAAGTTTATGGACGGACGGACTGACGGAAGGACAGATATGAATGGTCACATAAGCTCTGCGACCTTTGGTAAGCAGAGCTAAAAAAGATAAATAAAATTTAGACTTCTTTAATTAAATTCACATACTTTGACATCATGAATTCTGTGAAATAAATGAATACTGCTCAGACATCTTGCTGATAGGTCATTTAGATCTCAATGAAGGGTACTTCCCTGGAAAACTTTTTAATCTGTGGTTTATGGATTTTGGTGCATGCTGAACTTAGATATCTAATAGACTGATATGTATGTAATTTGTAAGAAAAGAATTTCTTTGAATCTGAGAAAACAAGCTTTCCTCTCAATGGTTAAGCAGCAAGCCTACAAGAAACAGGCCTTTCTATGGATTCCACTGAAAGTCATTTTAGGAACTCTTTGAATCTAAAGGTGTTCCTTTTATCAAGAGCAGATTACACTGGGGTCTGCTGTCTTTCTTTTCATATTTTCTAAGAAGGTAATGAACTCTACTGACTGCATGACTGATACTACATTACAGAATATCTGTATACATGTATATGGAAACAGGTTGTATATGATTGATTAGACCCAATTGGATAAGAACTGCAAAGCCCACATGGGTTAAAAGCAAAAAGATACTTTGTAATTTGTGCGGTTACATTTTAACAAATTAAGTATTTACATGCATGAAGTTTCTGAATGATTACATATTTTGGCGACATATTAAAACTTAGTTTTACAACATGTGGTTTTCCAATGTATTTATGGAACAGAGGATTAACAAAGTACTAAATGTTTCATCTGTTCATAAAGCCTGAAAATGTCTAGCAAAGCCTCTTCAAGAGTGATTTTTAATAGCCTTTCTTAACAGCAACCTTGTGGACAATAATTGTTGTGTTTGTTACCAATTCTACTCACCAACTGTTGTCAGATTTACAATCTGAAAGTACATTCGGTAGGGTGATGCAGAAACAGAGAATACATATTGGCATTTTTCCTGCGAATATGGAAGTTCTGGATAGATAAAAATTTCTACCAGTTTTCTGCTTGAAATATTGAACATGCCTTCGACCGTTACATTCCCATTGACTGTTCTGTGTTTGTTGCTTGAGCATTTTTGCTGGTTGCATGTCAGAAGAAACTCTTGACGATGTGTTGTCTTGTCCATGCAAGATAGCAAAATAAATTTTGCATCTAAATGTTCTGGGATTTTGCACTGCAAATGATAACCAGTAACTGCAGTTTCCTGTGTACACATATCTGCAAAAGATAAAGTATTTTACAATAAAGACAAAGGGGTACAAAAAAGTGGCCCATGGGCCTACTGCTCTGCAGACATATTATCTGTTTGCCATCACCAAAAATTCATTTCTGATCAAGATGTTCTTGAAATGCATTCTATCCATGACCCTTAACAATTAGCCAGTGTCATCCATATGATGCAACATCAAACTTCCACATAAACATACATTTCTGTTAGTTTTGGTGGTAAAACAAGTTTATTTCAGACATAAAAAATCCATAGTAAAAAAACAAATAGGCAGGGAATATATACATATGTACATATATACAGTATATATTTGAAGCAATGTATATCCACCACTTATACAATACAATTATATACACAGTGTGTCATGCCACCATTTAAATACATATAGCTCTCTAAATTTAAGCCATTGGCCAGCAAGACTGTTGATAATCAAATTTTCACTGGATTCAACTCTGTTCCAAAAGCTGTATATTTCTCTCCCAGAAAATTCAGCATAACTAGGGATACCAAGTTACAAATGCATTACTTATACTGATCATTCTAGGCTGGTCAAAGAATATATGAAGACAGTTATTACATGAAATTTTCATTTTATGCATCTGTGAGCTTTTACAATTGACCCACAGCTGACTGCAGAATGTGTTACCCAAATATTTGGATTTTCATATTATGAGTAGAAGGCATGGTTTAAGGAATCTTATGTCCTTCAATTACTCCAAGATGCATGCAGGGACTTTGGAAAGCGATAGTGAGCAGGAAATCCAGATTCGAGTTGATGAGTCACTTGGTGCGGTTGGAGGGATTCTTGATGATAATGCTGTTTCAAAATCCTGGCACATTGGATTTGTCTGAGATGGACAATAACGAGTTATATCATACAATATCTGATCTGAAGGCCCAGTTTAACCAACAGAAAGCTCTGACGTTGAAAAAAACAGAAGCTGGACAAAATCCATGAGTTAAGGGCATGCATTGCAGAACTGTCGACTGCTAATGTCGTAAAGCTGGAGTCACCTGTTGTCGTACCCACCATGTCGAACACTGTGTTGAGTGGTGCTGACAAATTTTCCGGAAAACTCTGCAGAAAAGGGAGTGTCAGAACCGTACAAGGTTCGGACAAACTTACTTTGGGCTTCATCAGGGAGATAGAGGGTTTCCAGAGTCAGGCCAAGCAGCAATGGAGCGACCTGATGGCAGGTTTGCCACAGCAACCAGACCGGTTTCCGGCAGTCAGTGAAGGTCGTAATGATAGTAAACATCAGCATGGACATGTGGTAGGTAACAGAAAATTCAAGCCTACCATTCATTCCAGACAGTAGGATGGTTTCGTTACTGGGGATATTCATCGTCGTCGAAGTGACAGTATTCACAA
The DNA here is from genome assembly GCA_964020975.1 of Hermodice carunculata. Classification (NCBI taxonomy): domain Eukaryota; kingdom Metazoa; phylum Annelida; class Polychaeta; order Eunicida; family Amphinomidae; genus Hermodice; species Hermodice carunculata. The sequence goes on along the minus strand of OZ026616.1, from coordinate 108,457,789 downwards.
CGGTTAGTCTAATTTGAAAGAGTTTTCTTGCGAGCAAGAGACTTTCGTTATAAGGTGCACGGGAACACTGGCGACTTGATAAGTTTGACATTACTCGAGATTTAGCGAGAGAAGGTTAGGATTCTTGAAGCTGGTGTAAGATTAGCAGATTCTGTGTAATTTTAGACACAGTTGGACCAAATTGGAACAGGATTTGTTTTATGAATATATAGAGGCATCGCAGGGACAGTTTTAGTGATAAACTCGGACTATTTTTAGGTATTTTGAAGTAGAAAGTTTGAGCGAGCAGAAAGAGGACAGTTAGCGTGGGAGCCGCCATTTTGAATTCATTACCGAGGAGTAAAATAATAAACATACATGGTACAATACAGCCAGCATGTCGGGTCGTGGTGTGCCACAGAGCAGGACAGGAGCAGGGCGAGGGAAGGGAACAAGAGGGAGGTGTTCTAGAGGAGGCAAGCAGGCAGGACGGGAACAGATAGGAGGGTGGGAGGAGAGAAGAGCAGAGGAAGGGACAGGAGACCGGGGGAGAGGTACAGAGTCGGGGTAGGCAGACAGACAGCAGGCGGCTGAGTGGGAGGGCTACATACAGTGCGAGGGGTGCTGTATGTGGGAGGAGTTTGGATGCACTGGGCTGGTCTGTACCTTTGAGGAGGCAAGGGAGGAAAGTTTTAGGTACAGGTGTGGGAAGTGCAGGAGGACTGAGACTTTAGAAGTCCAGTTGGCAGCCCTTAAGCTAGAGGAGGCCAGAGATAGGAGTAGGGCTGCATGGGAGGGGGCAACATGGAGAAAAGGATGCCTGTCCTGCGTCAAATTCTATTTGTGCGGTATGCGGTAAGGTTGGCCACTGGGCCAAGTCAAAACACCATGTAAATGATCAGAGACCACATAAAGGCAGAGCCAAACCTAGTGGTGGATTAGGTTTACTCATAGCCAGTGTTACATCTAAAGCAGCGCCACAGGTGGATATTATTGTCGGTGGTATGATCGCGAATGGTGCTAAGGTGAGAGCCACACCGGACAGTGGGGCTGAGCAGACCGCGTGTGGTCTGGATACCCTAAAACAGTTCGATATTGACCCAGATAACCTGCGTGATGCATCGATAACGTTAAAAGCAGCAGATAATCATGCCATTACGCAACTTGGTGAATTCGACGTAGTGTTTAAATGTGAGAACTATAGTGTCAATGACACAGTGCAAGTTGTGCCTGGCACTAAGGGCATGTTACTCTCGTGGTACACAGCGCGAGATCTTGGATTTTTGCCAAGCAACTACCCTACTCAACAGACATGGGACATGACACCTAAGTGTCAAGTCTTGCAGAATCGTATTACACAGTCTAAGTCCGATGACAGTGACGTCACAGCGCAGGACCTGATCGAGGAGTTTTCAGATGTCTTTGACGGCGTTATACTTACCATGCCTGATGAGGAGTTTCACATTGAACTTGAACAGGGTGCGACCCCTTTTTGCATTAAAACGCCGAGGACAATTCCATATGCTTACCGCCACAAGCTTAACGTGGAGCTTGACAAATTGGTTGCCAATGGCATCATCGTTTCGGTTACAGAACCGACATCATGGTGCGCGCCAATTGTGGTCGCGCCGAAAAAGGGACTCTGACAATATAAGGTTATGTGTTGACCTAACCAAGTTAAACTAGTTCGTCAAACGTGAAAGATATCAGTCGCCGACCCCCCACGAGGCAGTGGCGGATATCGCGTCATCGCAAGCGCACGTCTTCACAAAACTGGATGCCCTAAGCGGTTATCACCAGTGCCCCCTGGTGAAAGAGAGCCAGCTACTAACGACGTTCATCACACCCTTCGGCCGGTTTATGTTCCAACGTGCACCATTTGGAATATGTTCAATCTCAGAACATTATAACAGGAGGATGGACCAGGTTTTAGAGTCTATTCCTCGTAATGCGGAAAATCGTGGATGATTGTCTAGTATATGATAACAATATGGCCGCCCACGTGCAACATGTGAGAGAGATATTGCAACGTTGTAGAGAGAAAGGCATTGCTCTAAATAGGGACAAATTTTTGTTTGCACAATCAGAGGTGAACTTCTGTGGTTACAAAATATCAGCGGCTGGATATGAAATTGACCCACGAATCACAGAAGCAATTACAAATTTCCCAAAACCAACCAACCTGACAGAGTTGAGGTCATTTTTTGGTTTGGCTAATCAATTGGCAAATTTCACGGACAGCATTGCATCCAAAATGGAACCCCTACGCGAATTACTGAAACCACGAAATGACTTTTATCGGGACTCCATACATGACAGAGCCTTCGCCGAAACAAAAGCAACACTATCCAAAATGCCGATACTAGCGTACTACGACCCTCAGCGACCCACTGCACTGCATGTGGATGCGAGTCGCCTGTATGGACTTGGGTTTGTTTTAAAACAGCAACAAGACGACGGTATGTGGCGTATGGTACAGGCAGGCTCACGATTTTTAAGTGACACAGAGTCTAGATATGCCATTATTGAAATTGAACTATTGGGAATTGTATGGGCAGTTAAAAAGTGTAGGACATTCTTACAAGGACTTCCGCACTTCGAAATCGTTTGTGATCACCGCCCACTTTTGCCTGTATTAAATAAATACCAAATGAATGAGATAGAAAATCCACGCTTGCAACGTCTTCGAATGCAGCTAGCTAATTACAATTTTACGGCAACATGGCGTGCCGGGAAGGACCACGTAGCACCGGATGCGTTATCCAGATCCCATGTCAGCGATTCAGGCCCCGAGGATGATCTTGCAGAACAGGATGCTACCTTCCATTTACAATCCATGTTAGCCGTGCTCCAGCAGGAAGCAGAGGAAGACATCATCTTGGCTGAACTTCGCAAAGCAGCGGAAAGAGACAGTGATTACCAGGAATTACATGACATCATTGTTAATGGATTTCCCACTGACAAAAATCAATTACCAGTGTGTGTACGTCCATATTGGTCTATGCGCGATCGACTTACTGTGGATAATGGACACATTCTGTGTGGTTGTAGGCTAGTGATACCCAAAGCAATGAGAGCATCTGTACTCGAAAAATTACATGACAGCCATCAAGGCATTGAGTGCACAAAGCGACGTGCACGCCTTGTGGTGTACTGGCCCGGTGTGGATCGTGAGATCGGAAATGTAGTTCGCTCGTGTCACATGTGTACTGAAAATTTGCCGTCCTTACTGAAGGAAACAATGCAACCGCATCCTCAGCCACAGCGGATATTCCAACACATGGCCTCAGACTTACTCGCATATGGCGGACGTAACTTCTTAGTCGTTACAGATATCAAATCGGGATGGCCAACAATATATGACCTTGGTCGTCAAATTACTGCTAACGACGTCATAAACGTTGTACGGCAAACATTCACTGACACAGCTGTGCCCACCATTTTATACACTGATGGTGGACCGCAATATTCAGCTAATGCTTTCAAAGAATTTTTACAACAATGGGGAGTACGCCACGTAATGTCATCCCCACATTACCCGCAATCCAACTCCCACGCGGAAGCGAGTGTCAAGGCAATGAAAAAACTAGTAAAACCTTGTTGGAATCGGAAATACCGTAATGTTGACAAGAACAAATGGGCCAAAGGCTTACTCCAGTGGAGAAATACACCACAGAATAATGGGCTTTCTCCTTCTCAAATCATATTTAGTCACCCTGCACGAGATACGCTTCCGGTGCATAAGCGAGCGTTTGCCCCCAAGTGGCAAAAGATTGTGAAAGATATAGACCATCAAACTGAGGAAAGGAGATATGGAGCGGAGCAGCGTTACAACACTTCCGCTCATGATTTACCATCATTTAACATTGGCACCAAAGTGGTTGTGCAGGACCACTCCACTAAACGGTGGGATAAGTGTGGAGTAATAGTGCAGATCGGTGACAATCGCGATTATTGGATTAAATTACCAAGTGGCCGCGTGTGGCGTCGTAACAGACGTTTCTTGAGAAAACACTATCCAATCGTGACTTCACCAGTGAACCGTGATGCTAGCCAACCTGTGACAACAGAGAGCGCAGCCCCAGGAGTGGACACTGCCCCCGAACCACGGAGAAGCACTCGACAGAGGAGGCCACCTACAAGACTCATAGAGACAATTTAAGTCCCTAGTGTTATTATTTAAACCTGGACTATAAACGTTAAAAGTGTTCCCCCCCATGTGTTAATTAAAATTTATTCATGTTAAATGGACTTTAATTCAAGCATATAACCTGGAAGTCTGGTGGACCCGTGACGTCGAGAACTTTTAGTAAGATTAATTTTGCGTTAAAAGCTTACAAAAAAGTTGAGGGGAGGTGTTGTATGTGGACATAATCAGAACATTATATTCCATTACATGCCATGGACTGGATGTTCCAGTAGTTCTCACTAGTAACTTCTTTCGGCGTTAGTGGGTGCGTTTCGGCGTTTCAGGGCGGTTCCCGGCGTTACACAGCCTTTGCCGGCGTGAGACGGCGTTTGCCGGCGTGAGATGGCGTTTGCCGGCGTTACAAACGCCGGCAAACGCCGACTAACGCTGGCAAACGCCAAAATCCAATTAAGCCTTTTGGGGCTCGGCGTTTGCCGGCGTTAGTCGGCGTTTGCCAGCGTTTGACACCATTTCAACGCCGGCAAACGCTGTGAAACGCTGACTAACGCCGGCTAACGCTGGCAAACGCTCTGTAGTCCTCTCAACTAGCAAACTCAATGGGATACATGTAAAATTTGAATTCAGTTGAACTGGGATTAGAAGGATCCTTGGAAATTTGTGTCTTGTACTTGTACTAATCATTAATGTACTTTTATTTTTTATACTCATGGGCAATACAACTTAATTATCTTTAATATTATGATGATGATTTATCCATTGAGGTGTATGTGTATTGAATGACTTTGCTTATGATCACTGATATATATATATATATATTGGTCACTCTAATCTTGGTTGCAAAGTAAAGACAAACAAACAACCCTGTTTTCAATTTTATTTAAACACAGCACAGCAATTTTTTATTGTTTGTACCGCACAAGTCAGCAATGCATAGCTTTGTGCTAGCATAGATGTGAATCCCTGTGAATATAATACATGGAATTTATTGTTAAATTCCATGTATTATATTGAAGTCAGTAATGTATAGCTTTGGGCTAGCATACCTGTCAAGTCTCCCCCCATTAGGTGGGAATCTCCCACTTTTTCACCCCAATTTTTTTATTTACGAGCATAATTTTTTTATTTACGAGCATAATTTTGCAATTTTGGCAGAATCTCCTGCATAAAAATGTAGTATTTTCTATCATATTCTAAAATACAAATCTCCCCCATGGATTTTTAAAATCTACAAAAATCTTCCTATTTGAGGTGTGGAATGTTGACAGGTATGGGCTAGCATAGATTCTGGGTGAAAATAATACATGGGATTTAATAATAAATTCCATGTATAATATTCACAGGGATTCACATCTATGCTAGCACAAAGCTATGCATTGCTGACTTGTGCGGTACAAACAATAAAAAATTGCTGTGCTGTGTTTAAATAAAATTGAAAACAGGGTTGTTTGTTTGTCTTTACTTTGCAACCAAGATTGGAGTGACCAATATATATATATATATATATATATATATATATATATCAGTGATCATGAGCAAAGTCATTCAATACACATACACCTCAGTGGATAAATCATCATCATACTATTAAAGATAATTATGTTGTATTGCCCGTGAGTATAAAAAATAAAAGTACATTAATGATTAGTACAAGTACAAGACACAAATTTCCAAGGATCCTTCTAATCCCAGTTCAACTGAATTCAAATTTTACATGTATCCCATTGAGTTTGCTAGTTGAGAGGACTACAGAGCGTTTGCCAGCGTTAGCCGGCGTTAGTCGGCGTTTCACAGCGTTTGCCGGCGTTGAAATGGTGTCAAACGCTGGCAAACGCCGACTAACGCCGGCAAACGCCGAGCCCCAAAAGGCTTAATTGGATTTTGGCGTTTGCCAGCGTTAGTCGGCGTTTGCCGGCGTTTGTAACGCCGGCAAACGCCATCTCACGCCGGCAAAAGCTGTCTCACGCCGGCAAACGCTGTGTAACGCCGGGAACCGCCCTGAAACACCGAAACGCACCCACTAACGCCGAAACAAGTTACTAGTGTCTGTAAGTTACGTGTAAGTTCCGCATTGTTTATGCGGATTCCGTCTGTTCTGTATAACCATACAGGAAGTACATTTTTTAGGCAATTACCAGCCATCGCCATGCTGCATGTGGCAGCACAGTTTGTATTACAGTTATTAAACCCATCAAGTTTGAAGAACCTGAGTTTGTTAGATCATCACACCGGATGGGGCAGTTAGATTGTGAGGCGCTAGTTATGGGGATCCTACCAAGGGCGAGGATGAGTAGCTGGGAGGCTAGCAGGATCTGTGGGATAAAGAGGCAGCTGGGTAAGCTGTGTAGGGGGAGGGGTACAGCATTCAGGGATGTATGGGAGGATTTTGTCGGCAGGAGGGAGTTGTTCGCCTGGGATGGGCTGCACCCTAGTCAGGCAGGAGGAGATAGGCTAGGGCAGGTTTATAGTAAGTGGGTGCAGCAGCAGGGAAACTAGAAATCCCGGCGTCTACCAGGCAGTCTCTTGGGAAAAATGTTGGAAGCAGGAAAAATGAAAGCACAAGGATGAGGAATAACAGCAAAGCAAAGACAGTGAAAATAGGATATGTCAATTGCAGGGGACATAAAAACAAAATGGCAGAGATAGGAGATGTAATAGAGAGTGAGGGAATAGACATTGTAGCCCTAGCAGAAACACATATCAGAAAGGAAGAGGTTAGTATAGTAGCATGATCAGCAGGGTATGAGTTGATAGGTACAGGAAGAGAAAGTGAACAAAGAAAAGGAGGAGGAGTAGGCTTTTTGATTAAGAAGGGGGTAAAGTGGCACGAGGTATGGCAAGACTCCTGGGAAGAAGACAACGAGGTGAAAAATGAGATGCAGTGGATAGGAATAGAGTCAAATGGAAATAAGGTAGCAACAGCTGTAGTGTATGTGGGTCGTGGGGGGTTACCTAATGAATGGAATGACCAGATATATGATAGGATGAGAATGATGATTAGTGACGTTCAGCAGCAGGGCTACCAGGTTATGATAGCTGGAGATTTTAACGGACACATAGGAAATGGAATGAGTGGAATAGAGGGAGGGGATAGCGGAATTAATAAAAATGGAACCAGGTTACTGAATTTTACAAGGGAATTTGGTCTGAGGATAGTTAATAGGGATGTAAAATATAAAGGAAAGTGGACAATGGCATCTGGTGAAAGGCAGACAATAACTGACTATATTTTAGTGGACAATGGAATATTTCAGATGACTTAAAACTGTGAAATAGATGATGAAGGGAGATTGGATCTAGGCAGTGACCATAACTGGATGATAGTCTCCATTAACATGAAATACCAAAGAAGAAACCGAGGGGTAACTAAATGGGTGTGGAATATTAAGGAAGAAACAGACTGGGCAGGGTATCAAGAAAGTCTCAAAGTTGAATTGCAGGAATGGAAGAATAGATTTGAAGATGAGGGAGAAGTACAGGAAATGAATGGGGACCTGACCAGAAGAATTCTTAAGGTAGCGCAGGAGAAGATAGGTAGAATGAAAGTCCCAGTTGAAAATCTAGGGTATAGAATAGACCCAGAGCTGAAAGGAGCCATAAAAAGAAAGAGGGTTAAAAATACAGCATGGAGATTAGCCAGGAAAAACAGGTACTCACAAGGAGATATAGAAGAAGCTAAGAGACAGTATATGGAATGTAGAAGGAATGTAGCAGAGATGAAAGCAGAGAAGAGGGCCAGCAATAATGAACAAATGACAAGGAAAATAATGGAGAATGGGGGCGAAGGGTCAGTCATCTTTTTGAAACAGGTTAGTCGGCGAAAACAGAATAAAGCAGTGGAAATCATGCACACAGGGAAAAGGACTGATAACAAGGAAGAAATACAGGAAGCCTTAAGGGAGCATTGGGAAGAAGTCAATAACCCACAGTGGGGTCTGGAAACAGTACCAGGGTGTCAAGCAGAGTACACACAGGATCAATGGGATTCAGAGATGTGTTGTAGGATCAGAAGTATAGAAGTTAAAATAGCAGTTGAACAGATGCGGTTACGCAAAGCCCCAGGACCAGATGATATCTTGACAGAATTCATAAAGAGAGGGCCAGAAGAAATTGAAGATAGTTTACAGTTGCTTTTCAATAGGGTCACTGAGAAAAGACAAGTACCAAAGGAATGGAATAGACTTAGGATTTCATATATCCCAAAGAAGGGCCCAGGAGGTCAATTGGATCAGTGTAGGGGCATTGCGATTTCATCTAATGTGGGTAAAATTTTCAGTAGGATAATGTACCGTAAACTAAGTAGAATGGTTGAAGGGCTCGGACTTCTGGGGGAAATTCAGAATGGATTCAGACCAGGTAGAAGGGTAGGTGACCACATCTTCACATTGACCCAGGTTTTAGAACTGGCAAGACAAAAGCAGAAGAAAGTCTTCATGGGATTCTTAGATGTGAGGAAAGCGTATGACAGGGTATGGAGAGATGCCCTATGGGAAAAACTGAGTGGACTGGGATTTGGTGGAAATTTTCTAGAAATTCTGAAAGCACTCTACAAAGATGTAGACTGTACATTTTCAGTAGGAAAGGTAGAAGTAGAGAATGCAAGTCTGGATATAGGCCTAAAGCAGGGGTGATAAGGGCATAAGGGTAGGTGATCTAAAAATTCCAGGTCTATTCTCTGCATATGACATTGTACTTATGGCAGAGTCCCAGAAAGAACTGCAAGAGATGCTGAACATAGCAGGGGAATACGGGAATAAATGGAGGTTAGAATTTAGTATGGATAAGAGTAAAGTGATGACTCTTGGGAAGAAACCAGATGGAAATAAAAAATGGAGAATTGGGCAGTTCCAAATTCCAGAAGGTAGGGAACAGTTAATTGAAATTGGGGAGGTTGATGAGTATGAATACCTAGGTGTTAAGATTAAAGCAACGGTTAAAGGCATGTTCAGGTATCAGGTGGAGAAGATTAAAAAGAAAGTGAATCGCACAAAAGGAATGATTAAAGCTACTGCACTGAACAGTATCAACAGAGCATACACAGCAAGAGTATTATGGGATAAAGTTGCAATACCAGGAATGATATATGGCTTAGATGTGATTTCAGTGAGTGAGGGAGATATCCAGGGAATGGAGAAAGCACAGAATGAGATGGGGAAATGGATACTAGGAGCACCACCATGTACAGCAACAGAAGCAGTCCTAGGAGAGTTAGGATGGAATAAAATCACAGATAGAATTGCCAGAGCTAAGTTAAAGTAATAGGGTTATTTACAAGGAATAAGTGAAGACAAGTGGTGCAGGAAAGTTTACAATGAGGTAGCCAAGGAAAAAACAAGATGGGTCAAAGACATAGACGGGTTAGCAGAGAAATATGAACTAAAAGGATATGATGAGGTGGATGATTGGAAAGTATATGTAGGTAAGACTGTTACAGAGGGTTGGAAAGAAGACTAGAAAAGAGGAGTCATACAAGGTATTAGATAAGCCACAGAAAAGTGTGTGTTGGGATGGAGGGAAGGGATCCAAACTTCTGTTTCAAAGTAGGGCAGGAGTAATCAATCTAGAAAAGAGAAATCAAAAGGGGACAACAGGGAGTAATGGAACGTCTAAGTCGTGTAGACAAGAGGCAGATGAGACAGTGGATCATTGGCTGTTGTGGTGTGATGCATATGGAGAGATAAGAGAAGATTTTTTCAGAAAGTTGCACAGAGAAGATTACAATTGCAAGGATTTAGAAGAGGCTCAGGGTTTAGAGGAAGAGGAACGTATAGCATGGATTTTAGGTTTGAAAGGTGGCTTTCTGGGAGGCAGGAAAGGTAATAAAAATGTACAGGGCTACCTGGTAGGATGCTGGGAGAAAAGGAATGAAATAATAGAGTTAGAAGGCAACAGGTTAAATTAGAAACCCAGAGTACAGGGAGGGGAAGGAATGGGAATGGTGGTAGCCCTTATAAGGGCTCCCATGGGGACTCCCATGGGAAAAGCCTGAGCCTTAGAGGCGGGGATAGGGTGTGAGAGGGATGGATGGATTTTTTTTTTCCCCTAGGCCACCTGTCTCACAGAGTGACACAGGACTGCGGCAGACAAGCGGAGAGCCACCGTATTATTATTATAAGTTCTGACAGTGACACAGATCAACAGGATTTGGAAGAGACTTATAACGATGCTAGTCATTCAGATTCTAGTGTTGACTCTGGTAAACGTAGGGAAAAACATAAAAAATCAAAACTTAAGTCTGGTAGGAATAAAAAGGTGGAAGATATGTGAAAAAGGTAGAAGTTTGAGCGCAATCAGCTCTTCCATTGCAATATGCTAACAAAGACTTAAAATATGAAGAGCTCGAAATTTCACTTTTTGTGGCTGGGTTCTTGGAATCTTTAGATAGACAGCTTAGGCACAGGGATTTAAATCTATTGAGTAAAAAGATTAAACACCTCAAGGGTTTTATGTATGCTGCCTCCCATCAGGACTGGCGTACAGTTTTTGATCTGAATGCTGCTTCCATGCTTGATATTGAGTGAGGTAAGTGTGAATGGGGCGATCCTTATCATGATATTGAGAGCAGGATTCTTCCTGCTAGTACTAAAAGAAAATTGGGTAAGTATGCTACTGGTGTATCCAACAGGTCAACGTCAAGATAAGAGTGGTTCTTCAAGCAAACCAAGTGTTATGTTTTGTAAGCCCTTTCAGACTGGAAAGTGTAATAAAAGCCATAATCACAAATAAAAACTATTCTTCATGAATGGGAATGAATATAATGTTTCACATATATGTGCCACTTGCTGGCTGGTAGAGAAGGTGCAAAATCAACACTCTGAGTCTTCTACAGACTGTAAGTATTTTGGAAAATCCTTGCAGCAGGCAAGGGAGATGTTTTGAGAAAATCATGAATGACTAGAGTTTGATATTTTGGAACATGAGGTTCAGCATGGTGATTTCATTCACAGTCAGGTACAGAATTGTAACTGTAAGAACAGGGGGTATGCTGGTGAGAAGTTAAACTTCAAAATGACTAGTTTGTGCTCATTACGTAAAAAATGAAATTATTTCGCTCCTGTCAACTTCAAATTTCTGTGAAATTTATTTCAAGGCCAAAAATTGAAATTATTTATTAAACTTTTTGTGTTTGTTCATTTGTTCTTAGTTGGTTTCTTTACTTTTGAATCTCATTTATACTCTCCATTGAGTCCTGCTTACAATTGTTCAATTTTGTATTTCAAAATGGTTAATTGAATGCTGAGCAATAATGCAGAGATTCATATGTACCTTTCATTGATATTCATATACTGTCAGTACTTCCTGTTTGTAACCTGTTTTTTTGTCAGTTCTTACGGCTGGTTTCCTGGCAACTCATAACATGTTGCCTCTTTCTGGTTAAGTTTTATCTCTTTTCCAATCCACGTTTTTTCAAACGTTCATTCGTTACTTTGGTTTCATATCATGAAGGTTGTCTCTCAAGTTAAGAAAACCCATCCCACCCTCCCTTTATTGCATTATTAATAATTTATTAATGTGTTTTTACAAGGATACGGTAAAATACATGTATGTATACACATGTATTTGTACCTTAATTTTTGTTCATGCTCTGGTGTGATATGTTTATTTTCTTGTATATCTTGCATTCGGTGAGGCTGCTGACAGGTTTATGCTCATTACGTAAAAAATGACATTATTTCACTCCTGTCAACTTCAAATTTCCGTGAAATTTATTCCAAGGCCAAAAATTAAAATTATTTATTTAACTTTTTGTGTTTGTTCAATTTTGTTCTTAGTTGATTTCTTTACTTTTGAGTCTCATTTATACTCTCCATTGAGTCCTGCTTACAATTAAGTTTCACCCCTGGCTTGACACAGGCAGTCACCCACAAAAAGCAACTGGTCGTTTTAAACCAGTCCTCTCCACCTTTGAAATATTCTTCATTAAATACACATGCTAGTTGTCCTTAATGAGGGCCAGACTTAGTAGATGAGTAACCTTGACCTCATTCCCGCGGTTACAGGGCCACTTGCTTAAATTTTGCTCTTCACCTGACAACTTGAGAGCTATTTGAACTTGGACCTTGATGTTGAACATAATGGTTGTCCTGAGCAAAGGCCAGACTTAGACAGTACATGGGTGACCTTAACCTCATTCCCAAGATAACTTGGACCCAGACACTTATGTGAATTTTATTTTTCACATTGTAACTCGAGAACTATGGAAGGTAGTACCTTGATGTTGAACTTGTTGGTGGTCCTCTATTTAGGAAAGATTGAGACCGTACATTAGTGACCTTGACCTCATTCTCAAGGTCACAGGGCCACCAAAATGAATTTTACTGGTCGTTTGATAACCTGAGAACTATTTGTACTGTGACTTTGATCTTCCATATGGGGATAGCCTCTATGAAAGTTAGATTCACAATAGCTCAGTGACTTTGACCTCATTTCCAAGGTCATAGGGTGACTTAGCTGAGTACAGGACCGTCACAGTCCTCTTGGGGTTTTTTTAAGCCAGGCCCACTCTTCATGAATTATAATGGCTAATTAGCGAATCTGAAATAAAAGAAGCCAGTGTGGTAATGTTCAATATATGCTACTTAACTTCATATTTTTCTCTAATTGTTCAGCTTTATATCTCTACTCACTTTTTTTTATACCGAGAGGCATTGAAGTGGTACAGGTATACATCATATCAATAGTCAAAACCCACTTGATCCAGGTCGATTTGCCAGCCATGTCTGAAATGCATACAATGAACAATATTATTCATGTGTACCTGCTTTAGAAATCCCATGGCAATCTCCCACACTTTCTTACAACAATATACTGTTTTCAAAAACAGTTAATTAACTCTGAATATTTTCAGTATCAAATCCAAGTTTTGGCATGGGTGATAACAACAAATTCAGGCCATGGGCCCCCTGAAGTGTCCCTGTACAATGACAAAGCAATAGAAGGAATTCATATTAACTGCAATCATGTGCTGCCACCTGGAATATAGTGAGGAACCTGACAGGAAGGAGACTCAGACTCAGACTCAGATGACATTTATTTGACACATAAAAAAAATACATACATGTGGAATACCAGTTTCAAAATTTTGATATCACAGCAGTTACCACTATTCAGTAAAATTACAACAAGTAATGTGTCAGGATGACTCCTGCTAAGTAAATAAGTTTCTGCTATCACAGGAACAACCTTGGAGAGATATTAACTGATTAAGTAAACTCAATCAAAATTTAGTAAACATAGTAAACACAAAACATGAAACATAATCTATTTCAGAGTTACAAACATAGCAGTTGGGTATGGTACATTCATTTGAGTATAGATTCACACAGTAATTTTTTATATATCCTGAAAACCCTGAAAGTGAATAAGTATGTAATTTATCAGTGTTACAAGGGGGATGATTTTGGAGTAAAGTTGGTATGTAATACCTGATAGACTGTTTGGATCTAGCTCTCGCAGGTACTGGGAAATGTGCATTATTACGACCACGGGTGAAGTAAGTATGATATGGCGGAGGGACTGAAAACATGTTTTGAAAATATTTTGGTAAGTCATCTCTTATGTATCTGAAGTAAAATCTTAATGCCTTTAACTGTAAAAAATCTTCAACTTTAAGAATACAGAGTTTTTTAAAAAGAGGATCAGTGTGGGATATGTACCTGGCATGAGATATTAGACCAATGGCCTTTTTTTTAAGTTGAAAAATTTGTTTACGTGAATAACCCCAGGCAAGGACAGAATAATTTAGGTGTGGCAAAAAAAGAGAGTTATACATTATTAGCATAGTTTCAGTGGGTATAAAACTGTTGGTTCTTTTGAAAATTCCAGCAAGTTTGGAAAGTTTATTACCAATCTTATTTATACGAGCATCCCAATTTAAATTTTCTTCCATTCGGAGACCAAGAAAATCAAATTCTTCTGTTTTTCAAATAAGAACATTATTGATTTTTAAATCTAGTTTCCTTTGAGGAATGTGGAATATCATATAGTTTGTTTTTGCAATATTTATAGAAAGTTTATTTGCTGCCAACAATCATACACCTTGTTTAATTCACAATTTATAGAGAGAGATGTATTTTGGACATTTAAATTTTGAGTAGGACAGAAGCTGAAAGAACAAAGGCTTTTTACAAGATTGGTGTCATGAGCATATAAAATGGATTCAAAAACAGATGAGGCAAGATGCATATCATTTGTATAAATTATAAAGAGGAGCTGACCAAGTATCGATCCCTGAGGGACACCAGTGGTAACTGTTAGATTTTTAGAAGAAAATTCATCATATTGAACAAATTGTGATCTATTTGTTAGGTAATTTTCAAACCACTGTAAAGCAATGCCAGAGACGCCATAGTATTTCAATTTTTGGCAGAGAATCTGATGACCTAATGTATTGAACCCTTTTGACAGATCAAGATAAATAGCAATGGGTAATTTGCTTTTTTCAAGAACATTGAAAATTCGATGTATAAATTCCAAAGAGGCTGTTTCAGTAGAATGTAATTTTTTTAAAACCATGTTGACTGGGATACAATAATAAATTGGTTTCAAAGTAACTGTACAGCTAGTTGTAGACAACTTTTTCCAAAACTTTTGACAGGCCTTGAAGTAAGGAAATGGGTCTATAGTTATCTAAACAGGATTTATCATCCTTTTTGTATATGGAAATCACTTTTGCTACTTTTAATTTATCTAGGAATATACTCGTGCTTAAGGATTGATTTATGATAATGGACAGTGGTTCTGAAATTGAATGAATTAGGCCTTTAAGCAGTTTCATTGATAGATTATCATGCCCAGCACTGGTTTTCGGTTTAAACTTTTATACAATCTGAATTATTTCCTGAAGCTCAACTTTATTTAGTATGTTGTTATAGACCTTCAGATTTCGTTTCAAGGTATTATGTTGTCTATTGCGGTACATTTTAACTTTTTATACAATGTGTCACGAAATTTTATCAAAGTGAGAATACCAGCTGTAACCCATGGGGACTTTTTGTGTTTATACTTATTAAAGTTGACATTTCTTATTGGAAGATGTGTTTCTTTGGCTTTCCTTATTATACGATCTAATTTGTCGTAGTTAATGTTTGGATCACACTGTAAATCCTGAATAAAGGTTTGACTCATACTTGAGTTTTTTACCTCGTCATACAAGCGTTGAAGTGACAAAGGATCCTTTCTAATTTTTCTAACGTATTTGGGTGGATGACTAACAACAAATTCAGTTTTGATACATGTAAAGGAAGGAAGATGATCAGAAATGTCAGATAAGATAATATCAGATGTCGAACATTTCAAACTGTGAGATAGATTACAAAAGATATGATCAATGAGAGCTGCAGTCCTATCGGTTAACCTTGTTGGCAAAGTGATTTTAGGTAGGAAACCATTACAAAGTAAAGTATCTAAATACTCAGCATACTTGATTCTTGTATTTACCTTAAGGAGATCAATGTTAAGATCACCAACAATAATTTTGTCTGATGATTCCCTTGATATCGTTTCAATTATTGGACTGAGATTGTGTTTAAAGCTATCGATATCATCATTTCTGTCACGAGGAGTTCTACAAATATTACATAATGTTATTTTTTGCTTCATATCTGCACCGGTTATGTCTATGAATTGGCTTTCCCAATGTCTGCTAGGAGAATAGAAGTTTCGTATAGCACACTGAAAATCTTTCATTAATTAATCATCAAACCACCATGGGAACTTCATATTGCAGCCAGAGGAATCAGTGTATAGTTATCAAGGTGAAAAAGTGAGTCAGCTTACGAAGGATTTTCGATTCCAGGTCTCTTGAAGACAAATAGCACTAAATTCAAAATTGTTTTCAGCTACATTTTCGATCATCACCTTAAAGTTATCAAATTTGGCATTTTTGCTCTGAATATTAAGAGTCAAAGCTGAAAAAGTGTTCATCAATGGCTGAAGACATTTGAAGAGATCTTTTGTCTCGACATATGGAGAGTCAGCTGCAATAGAAAAGCATTTTCCAGGTCATTTTCATTATTCAACAAATCATTTAAGCAGTTTACAGATACACCACCAAAGTTTCTATGTACTTCATTTTCAAGAGAACGAGGGATCATGAGCTATATAAATATGAAACATATATGTTCTCATGATATATTACAGGCAAATTCTTTAAATGTACCTTACAGGCCTGACAAATATTCGTGGACTCATCCATTGGAATGCATGAAAATTGGATATTAAATTTGAGAGTAATAACCTTGTAGATGACGACATGAAGTTCTGAGTACTGAGGATTACAATACTAAGGATAAACATAATATAACAAATGTGTTATGTGAGAATCGGCATTGACATTAACTAGGGCACATTCAGGTATCAAGCATGTCTAAATAAGTTTCTATGATAAAAATGACAACTCCAGAAAGTGAAAAGCTTAAGAAAAGTTATTCACTAAGGTTGAAAACATACAAGATACCGAATACATTTGGGTCATTCCATGTCAATTCAACAAATGCCCTCCACCACCTCATCATGAATGTTGCTTATTTTTTGGTATGATGTCAAGTTAGGCCTTTAACCTAAAAATTCAAACTTTCAGCATTCTGGTCCCATTCTTTTATGTTTGATGAGCCTCGGGGGAGGGGGTCCTCATTTAAGAAAACAAAACTTCTTTCTGGGCAATATTTCTAGCAGCAATATCTAAAGAAGCATTTTCAATATATCAACGATTTTTTCAGGATTTTTGTATATTTTTGTGTACTATTGAAATATAATTTAAAATATATATAATGAAAAATATCTTTTAGTTAATGGGCTCTAAAAATGGAAAAAATGCATATCTATCACTCACAAGTGTAATTTAAATGTTTAATATCTTTAAAGGTTACAAAGGCAGTAGGACCCTCAAATTTTATGAACAAGATCTATGTGAACTTTGGGATTTGTTAATCAAGTTTGAGGTCTCTAGAGAACTTAATTTTAGTTACACTGGACTTTGAAACACGTTTCGGGGAATAAGTTGCATGACTTTGCATGCTGAAAATCCTATGGGGAAAGGTAGCACCAACTTCAAATTTTCAGAGTGCAAGGAACAACACCTTACAAATATATTGTAAAATTTTACATGTGGTGTTTATATACCTTCTACCTGACCTAACCTATGAAATTAAGCATCTCATTTGGAATAGTCATGACGTTAAAAGGTATGCAAATTTAGGGGTATTTAAAGTTTTAAAAGCTCTATATCTTCCAAACTATTGCAGATACTCACAGTCACAATTTCAATGTGCATAGATAGGTTTGTGACACCTGCAAATATCATGGGCAGTATAAGTTAAGTAGAATTTCAAATTATGCTAGTAAGGGGCTTTGAAAAATTTGCAAGTAGAAAAGGCATACCGCTTTTGGTTTGTGGAAGCTGGATCACGCCAACTATTTTCCTAATGTTAAGGTAGCGGCATCGTTGTGGCGTAGGGGCCTAACTTTTCGGTATCGCAAAATCGGTTTTTATCATTTCCTGAAAGCACAATAGGCCTACTTGAAGTATATTGTCACCAAAAATCAGATTAAAAAATTAAATATTTATATGAGAAAATTGCGTTTAAACTTTTGGAACTTTAGCTGTCTAGTACACGTGCTGGTTTCTGTTTGTTTGGATATGGTAATTTGCGACGGTGTTTTAGCAGCAATCCGCGATCGTCCACATACCTGGCAACGGGAAGGGGCACACGACCGTCGCCCAGAACAATGGCGGCACGCTGAAGTGGAACGGAGCTGATTGGGCTACAGAACCAATTAACGTTATGTAAACAGGCTGTTCAACGATGTAAAACTGGATGACTTTCATGTTTTTGGGGTGTTCCTATTTGTGATATGAACTTCGGGATGCGTGATTTTTCCAAATGGAACATAAACGATGCTGACTTCGGAGTCCTCTGATCTTGGTTTGCGATCGAATACCGATACGCAACAGCCGGAAATAATAATAATAATAATAATACTGTGGCTCTCCGCTTATGCGCCGCGGTCCTGTGTGACACAGGTGGCCTAGGAAGGAAGGAAAAAAAAAAAAAAAAAAAAAAAAAGAGATGATGAGGTGGAGGAAACCATGATTATGCTAATCAGCTCATGCTGCCATGTTTACCAGGACCAGAGCCGAGGCTAAGAGTCCACCACACACTCTCACACAGCTGTGGTGGGCCCCTGGCCCTGGATATATCCCCCAACACTCATCGCTTGTAGCCCCCCCCCCCCATAAAAGGACAGAAAAACCTTCCCTCATACACCCTATCCCCGCCTCTAAGGCTCAGGCATTTCCCATGGGGGATCCCATGGGAGCCCTTATAAGGGCTACCACCATTCCCTCTCCTCCCTGCATCTAAGATTCTAATTCACCCTGTTGCTATCAAGCCCTATCAGTTCATTTCTTTTCTCCCAGCACCCTACCAGGTAGTCCTGTACGCTTTTTGTGCCTTTCCTGCCTCCCAGAAAGCCACCCTTCAAACCTAAAACCCATGCTACACGTTCCTCTTCCTCTAAACACTGAACCTCTTCTAGACCCTTGTTATTATAGTCTTCCCTGTGCCACTTTCTGAAAAATTCTTCTCTTATCTCTCTATATGCATCACACCACAACAGCCAGTGATCCACTGTCTCGTCTGCCTCTTGTCTACATACCTTACATTTACCATTACTCCCTGTTGTCCACTTCTGTTTTCTCTTTTCTAGATTGATTACTCCTGCCCTACTTTGAAAAAGAAGCTTGGATCCCTTCCCTCCATCCCAACACACACTTTTCTTTGGTTTTTCTAGTACCTTGTATGCTTTTAGTGTACTCTTTTCCCTGACGCCTCTTTTCCAGTCTTCTTTCCAGCCCTCTGTAACAGTCCTACCTATATACACTTTCCAGTTTTCAACCTCATCATATCCTTTCAATTCGTATTTCTCTGCCAACTTATTTATATCTTTGACCCATCTTGTTTGTTCCTTGACTATTTCATTGTAAACCTTCCTGCACCACCTGTCTTCATTTACTGATTGTAAATATCCCCAGTACTTAAGCTTTGCTTTGGCAATTCTGTCTGTAATTTTATTCCATCCTAACTCTCCTAGGACTGCTTCTGTTGCTGCACATGGTGGTGCTCCCAGTATCCATTTCCCCATCTCATTCTGTACTTTCTCCATTCCCTGGATATCTCCTTCACTTATTGAAATCACATCTAAGCCATATATCATCCCTGGTATCGCAACGCTATCCCATAATACCCTTGCTGTGTATGCTCTGTTGAAACTGTTCAGTGCAGTAGCTTTAATCATTCCTTTTGTACGGTTCACTTTCTGTTTAATCTTCTCAACCTGATGTCTGAACATGCCTTTACCTGTTGTCTTTATCTTAACACCTAGGTATTCATACTCATCAACCTCCCCAATTTCAATTAATTGTTCATTACCTTCTGGAATTTGGAACTGCCCAATTTTCCATTTTATATTCCAATCTGGTTTCTTCCCAAGAGTCATCACTTTACTCTTATCCTTACTAAATTCTAACCTCCATTTATTCCCGTATTCCCCTGCTATGTTCAGCATTTCTTGCAGGTCTTTCTGGGACTCGGTCATGAGTACAATGTCATCTGCGAAAAACAGACCTGGAATTTTCAGGTCACCTACCTTTATTCCCTTATTACACTCCATTAACTGGTCCCCCAGCTCCTTTATATACAGGGCAAACAAAATCGGGGACAGCACACATCCCTGTTTTAGACCTATATCCAGGCGTGCATTCTCTACTTCTACCTTTCCTAATGAAAGTGTACAGTCTACATCTTTATATAATGCTTTCAGAATTTCTAGAAAATTCCCACCAAATCCTAGTCCACTTAGTTTTTCCCACAGGGCATCTCTCCATACCCTGTCATAGGCTTTCCTCACATCTAAGAAACCCATGAAGACTTTCTTCCGCTTCTGCCTTGCCAACTCTAGCACCTGGGTCAATGTGAAGATGTGATCACCTACCCTTCTGCCTGGTCTGAATCCATTCTGAATTTCCCCCAGAAGTCCAAGCCTTTCGACTATTCTACTTAATCTCCTGTACATTATCCTACTGAAAATTTTTCCCACATTTGATGAAATGGCAATACCCCTACATTGATCCAATTGGCCTCCTGGGCCCTTCTTTGGGATATACGAGATCCTGAGTTTATTCCATTCCTTTGGTACTTGTCTTTTCTCAATAACCCTATTGAACAGCAACTGCAAGCTATCCTTAATTTCTTCTGGTCCTCTCTTTATGAATTCCGACAGTATGTCATCTGGCCCTGGTGCTTTGCGTAGTCGCATCTGCTCAATTGCTATTTCAACTTCTATCCTTCTGACTCTGCCACACATCTCTGGATCCCATTGATCCTGTGTGTATTCTGCTTGACACCCTGGTACTGTTCCCTGACCCCAGTAATGAAACCATTACCGTATTCAGCGAAATTTAACAATTTTACTGGTGTCCTTCATTATGTTGAATTTCATCATGGGTTTCCTATTTATTGTCGCATTTCATTTGAACATGAAACATTGTGAGTTCGGTGGTTCTCTGGTTCAACTTTGGTGGTGACAAAGTGGCATTCATATATGATCTAGCTGACCAACCTACAATCAGTCTCCGTTCATGTTCACACAGTGACAGTACAATCAAGAGCACAGAAGGTGTAAAATCCAAAAAGCAAATTCAGAAAAATGCCTAAAGTGAAAAAAGAAACTAAAGCCCAGCTACGTAAACGTCAAGCAGCCGAGTAAGTTGTAGTGGGAGAGACGGCACTTACAGACGAGATTACGCAACTGGGGTAAGTATATGTGTGTTTGTTCTTTGCGTACCATTGATATGACCATGGATCATCGATATTATGACAGAGAATGAAAAGTAATATTTCTGTAGGCCTTGTTTCCGTTCTGGTACATTGAAATTCCATAATTTTAATACCAAAAAAATTAATTTACTGAATACTGTTGCTCTAATCTGTGACCTACTTTCTTTTAACTGTGCACTTTAATGGACCAATAATGTTTAAACACTAAAACTATTCCATTGTTTTCCATAATTTAGGTTATATCAGGAAAATACTGCCATATTGACTGGTATAAGGTGCTGACTTGGTGTAACGGATTCTCCCCCCCCCCCCCATCCCCCAGTAATGGCACAGCAGTGATAGATGTCATATTTTTAGTAGACAAATTTTTATACAGAGGAATGGTAATGTGTAAAATTATGCAAACTAGGGGCATTTGAAATTTAAATATTGAATATCTTCAAAAGTAAAATAGAGATGTAATTCCAACTTCTACTAGGGGGTTATTGACCACTGCGCATCAAATGAATTTGAAACAAAAGTTGTAGGAATTTAAATTATGCTAGTTAGCAGCATTTGAAATTTCAAATCTTGATATCTTCAAAACTACTTTAGATAAAGATGTCATTTCAACTTCTATTAGGGGGTTATTGACCATTTTGCATCAAATGAATCTAAAACGAAAGTTGTGGCAATTTAATTTATGGTAATTAGCAGCATTTAAAACTTGAATATCTTCAAAAGTATTATTGATAGACATGTCATTTCAACTTCTACTAGGGGGTTATTGACCATTGGGCATGTAATGAATCTAAAACAAAAGTTGAAGCAATTTAAATTATGCTAATTAGCAGTATTAAAAAATTTCAATCTTGAATATCTTCAAAAAATTACAATAGATAGTAATGTCTTTCCAACTTCTTCGGGGGGGGGGGGGGGGCTGTTGACCATTGCGAATCTAATGAATTAAATATAAATGCTGTAGCAATTTAAATTATGCTAAGTAGCACCATTACAAATTTTAAATCTTGAATAACTTCAAAGCTTTAGTAGACAACATGCCATTCCAACTTCTCCTCCTGTGTTATGGAATAGTTGTACATTGCCATACCAATAAGCTTTGAAGACACACTGATTTGCTATGCATCAAATAATCTTTTCTAGTTTCTAATATGCACTCTGGAATCTTTCTACTCGGAAGCTGGCCGAATCACTCACGTAATACCAAGGGAAAAAGTGATCTCCACAATTATCAAATAAATGATCTTAAAAGATTGGAAATGTTGTTTTGTGCACAAATTTGGTAAAAAAAGTTGGAACTGGGGCCACCATTTTCCCTTAACAGCCATATGTAATGCAATAAACCAGAATGCATATCAGCAAAAACTGAGAAATTGTATACGCATGTTGCAGGGCTATGCTACCAAAAATTTTTCAAATGATGCCTATAGTAAATTGTGGTTTTTGTCAGGTAAATATTGTGAACTTCCATAAAAAAAATACATGTCATGTTGGTTTATAGACTTTGGAATTGAATACGGTGACTAACTGAACCTCCATAGCCTCTCAGATACAGAATTTTGCCCATAGTTGAAATCACCATCCATCTGAAATTAGCCCTGTGCTCTCTTTAACAGTGATGTTCTACTTCTGGAGTTTTCATAGTCATGAGTGTGCTCTCCATAATGAAATTATGACACTAGAAACCCTTAGGATCAGTTAAAATTGTTGAAGACATGAATCACACAGTAAAATGTTCGCGGACATCCCTCGTTTTGTACAATTGAGTGCTAATTTTGAGCATAAAATAATGTGATAAACTGCACTTTTATGTGTTTATTCATTCATAAAATGTAATATTGGAAGTAACTAAATGAAATATTGGCAGTACAGACCTGATAATGCGTCTTTCTGCTGCCCAAAGTAGTCACCTGCAGTGCTCCTTTAGGTGTTACGCTATTAATTCAACCCGCAAAAATTGTGAACAAAACAGGCTGCAGTATGTACCTTCCAAAATAACTTATAAACCCAAACAAGTCCTATGCAAAGTTGTTCCCTATAATATTCTGAATTATCTGAGAAAAAGAAAACCCAGCCATCATTGGGAAAATTTTAAGATATTACCGTTTGCTACAGCCAAAGTACTGACAGCAGTCACACCGCCTTGCGCGGTGACTCGAAGTACTCAAATTGTAGCCATGTGTATTCAGTCACTATGCTGAGTATATTGAACGCTGACCGGTCAATAAATACTGCACACTGTACCTGTCAGTTTCAGAAAAAAATGTTACTGTGGTCAGAATAATGTGGGTAAGAGCCCCCTGTACCTGTAAGAGGCATTTTTAAAATGCACTCAATAATCCTTCTACCAGGAAGCCGGCCAAATTACTCAGGTAATACCTCAAAGACTGTACCTCACGGACATCATGAACTTTGCGAGATGATACCTCGCTGACATTTGAAAATTGTAACTGTTGCGGTACAACAGGTCCCAGGGCAATAGGCTGATAGTTGTCCAGACAGGGAACCTCAGACTGGAAGTTTTATGTGCAGGCGCAAGAGTATTAGTCTGAGGTTCAACAACGAGGTGATTTCAGTGGTTTTCATCGTATGTTGGCCCTTAATAGATGATTTATAGCAGACTGACTTATGGATTTGTGATATACAAATCAATAAATAAACAATAGCATGGTTAGTAGTATGTGGTTGTATATTTTATGCCCATTCTGTTCTTTTTCAGACTGCTCTTGTTCAATTCTATGAATATAATTCTTTAGAGTGCAACTCCATTGTGGTTCAAAAGGCATTGCTAGTCTGATGTCTTGCCACCATTTCATATGGTAAATTCAACTGTAATGTAAACATTATGTTCAGGCAAAATTGAACGTATCCAAAATTTATATTCAAACTTTATTTTGGTATTAATAAATCTGTGAGTTGTACGTGTAATTTATTGGGGTACAATGATACACTTCTGGTGGCAGGGGTCACTGCTAGGCTGGTGGCTCTCTCACTGGTTTGAATTTTTTTTTGGGGGGGGGGGGTTGGTTTGGGTTTTTTTTTTTTTTTTTGTTTTGTTTTGTTTTTTTTTTTTTAATCGCAAATGTAGTACCTTAGTAAATGATATACAGCAGATAGACTTATGGAACAGCAATGTACATGAATAAAATGTACACATTGTAGGTTGTCATTCAAACTGACTTCTATTTCAGACTGTCCTTGTTCAAATGCTCACACAATTGTCATAAACTAATATAATTAAATTTGTTTGTTTTTTTCTCTGAATGATAGCTCAAGTTATAAACTTGATTACTGTTATGTGTATTTACTTGAAAAATCAAACATTTGTATGTATACAGTTCAATATAGATGAAAGTAGATTTGCAGATCATTTTTATATTGAGTGTATTTTGTATTTAATAATAGCAACTTATGTATAAGAGATGATTGAAATAGCACCTTTAATAATCGGTATTATTATGGCCAGTAGTATTTGTAAATTCAGTACTGAGTAATATATGTATAAACTATAACAGGCTGATTTTCCAACAGAAAATCAAATGTATCCCCGTGCACCCTTACTATTGTCACCCTTACTTTTTTATAAATAGGCATACCGATATCAATGATCGACAGATATGGTGAAGGTACACTCTTTATTGACATTTCAAAATGTTGATTTTTGACGAAATGCCCACGTGACCTTGAAAAATAGGTCAAGGTCATACATTTGCAGTTACAAGCAAGGTCTTACAAAAGTCTTACAAAGAAACATAATCACACAAAATGTCTACCTCTTTAAGACAAATCTTTCTCGAGGGCATCTGCAATGATTTTTAAAAAGTGGCCATGTGAACTTGAAAATACATCAACGTCACCCATCTGCAATCCCAACCTAGCTAGTATTATGGAACATAAACAAACAAAATTCAAACCTCCTATGTCAAATCCTTGCATAGTTGTTGCATGCGTGTCAATTTTAGATGACATGCCCATGTGACCTTGAAAAATACGTCAAGGTCACCCATCTGCTATCCCAAACAAGATCATAAATAGGAACATCTTCACATAAAATTTCAACTTCCCAAGTCAAATCTTCCTTGAGTTATTACGACCACATTGATTTAAGACAAAATTCCCATGTGACCTTGAAAAATAGGTCAAGGTCATGCATCTGCAGTTACAAGCAAGGTCTTACAAAAGTCTACATAGAAACATAATCACACAAAATGTCAACCTCTTTAAGTCAAATCTTTCACGAGCGAATCTGCAATGATTTTTAAAAGTGGCCATGTGACCTTGAATATAGGTCAAGGTCACCCATTTGCAATATCAACCTAGTTCATATTATGGTACATAATCATGCTAAATTTCAACCTCTTAAGTCAAATCTTTGTGGAGTTATTGGGTCCGCGTCAATTTTACATGACATGCCCACATGACCTTGAAAAATAGGTCAAGGTCAAACATCTGCAGTTACAAGCAAAGTCTTTCAAAAGTCTTACATAGAAACATAATCACACAAAATGTCAACCTCTTTAAGTCAAATCTTTCACGAGCGAATCTGCAATTATTTTTAAAAGTGGCCATGTGACCTTGAATATAGGTCAAGGTCACCTATCTACAATACCAACCTAGTCCATAATTTGGTACATTATCATGAAAAATTTCAACTTCTTAAGTCAAATCCTTGCGGAGTAATTGCATCCGCGTCAATTTTACATGACATGCCCATGTGACCTTTAAAAATAGGTCAAGGTCACCCATCTGCTATCTCAACCTAGTTCATATTATGCTACATAATCATTCAAAATTTCAACCTCTGAAGTCAAATCCTTGCATAGTTATTGCATCCGTGTCAATTTTACATGACATGCCCATGCGACCTTAAAAATAGGTCCAAGGTCATACTTCTGCAGTTACAAGCAAAGTCTTACGAAAATCTTACACAGAAACATAACCACACAAAATATCAACCTGTTTAAGTCAAATCTTTCTCAAGTGAATCTGCAACGATTTTTAAAAGTGGCCATGTGACCTTGAAAATAGGTCAATATCACCCATCTGCTATCCCAAGCAAGGTTTTATATAGGAACATCTGCACAAAAAATTTCAACTTCCCATGTCAAATCTTTCTTGAGGTATCGCGTCTGCAACGCACAGAAGAAGAAGAAGAAGAAGAAGAAGAAGAAGAAGAAGAAGAAGAAGAAGAAGAAGAAGAAGAAGAAGAAGAAGAAGAAGAAGAAGAAGAAGAAGAAGAAGAAGAAGAAGAAGAAGAAGAAGAAGAAGAAGAAGAAGAAGAAGAAGAAGAAGAAGAAGAAGAAGAAGAAGAAGAAGAAGAAGAAGAAGAAGCAATATCCCCCCCCCCCCCCCCGTTGCACTGGGAGACATAATTCATATGTGAATTTCATACTGAATTTAATATACAAGCATGTAGGTAGATTGCCAGAACATTAGTCTTGAGTTGCACATAAAGAGCCATAGGTACCTATTTCTACATAATCTAATAATAGGAGAGGTCTCAATTACCTTCTATCTTTGTATTCAGCTAAATACACAATCCATAATAAAGAAATCTTCAATGCAACAGATGTGTGTTCCCATTGGATTGCATGTTAAAGTAACCTCAAATAAAAAGACAACTTTTAAGCTGCAGGGAAAAAATTATGATATTTATTTCAGTTATGTACATAATTGTTTCAACACAAATTTTGCTGTTTCTGTAACTAGTGGTTTTAAGGTGTATATTACAATGAAAAGTACAGTGAATATACAACTCTAGCCTCGAATGACAAATGCCCTCTATGGGGGAGCAGCAGAAGCTTCTCCCCTTACTCTCCCCTATGCAGGCATGTGTAATACATGAAATTCTATATTCAGGATCTACACACAGTAGTAGCAACAGTCAACTACTATCATGGTGATTTTTTTAAGTGAATATGTTTGTTTGTTAAAACTGATGTAAAGAGGGTGATGCCTTTAGTTGGATTTTGACAATCTAACCTATGATATCTAGAGTGTTTTTAATTATTACTGTTTTGTGTATGCAAGTTGCCACTTGTGTTGGGTACCATGATTGTAAAATATTTTAATCAGAATACAAAAATGTGCCCCCAAACTGCCCCCCAAAAAACCCTCAACCCGGTATTTTACCTGTACTGCCAGATTTTTCCCTTTTTTATTACCGTGTGGTTTCATTGGTGTGTGACGGTCAATTACTTACAAAGATGAGAGTAAAGTATCTTGTCTGATTTTAAAAAGTAATAATTTGCAAATGCACTATAAATTCCTGTAGCTACCTTGATTTCTCATTATATTCATAGATAGTATAGGGCCACGAGACCATATTTAAATACCAGATGCCAGTTCAAGTAGTGATGAAGAATTTGATGGATTCACGGCTCCTGATGTAACATTGCTGAAGCTGAATTAAGATGCCAAGGGACCACTGATGGAGCTTCTTCAGAATCCACCACAGATTTCCTGATGGAATAGGGCACCACTATAGAAAATCACTGAAGTGTCATGGCAAGTGAACTATAGCCGGGGGTTGGGGGGTGAGGGTTGGGATTCTGAAGACAACCCCACTGTTGCCTGCTAAACCGTCAACTTTACTAAATGATTTATCTTGCTCTGCCAAGCCAGAATTCGACTTTCTAAGTACAGTTTTTCCTGACAATTTATGGGATTTTACTGCTTGACAGAAAAATAAATATGCAGAAATTAGGTGGCGTCAAAAACCTGACCTGAAGTGAACACTAACTAGTCTACCCCTATCAAAATCAAAGGATACATTGGGATCCATGTAAACTACATGGGGATTGTGACCTTGCCAAACAACAAAATGTACTGGGCAAAAGAGCACAGACCTGACAAACTATTGAAAGAACTGGACATCGTACATATTTTACAAGAGACAGGTTTGAAAAATTAGATCGTTACTTTCATGGTGAACATTGATCATGTGGTGCAGAGTTGTCATTGAGTTATAAATCCTATGAGACCTAAAATTATAGGTCTTGAACCAGTAACCTAGGCCCAATGCATTTACATGTCAAAATAGCGACATTTGCTGGCTTATTTCTCCTATTTGAAATGTAAAATCACAACTTCCTTTGCATTCTACTTTCTACTTCAAGTTTATACTGATAGCAACAAGTTAAAACCAAGAAAATGGGAGGGGGGTCACGAGATTAGATTTTTTTAACAGATGCATTTGTGTACCTTACCTCCATGATTGACTGTTCCGTGTCAAGCATGCCTCCAAAAATCCTAAAGTTATCAAATAATTTGAAATATTTCTAGAGTAGCAGTGCCTTTCTAAAACTAACAGTTGAGAAGTATTTTCCAGTCCAAAATTACGAGGGGACTTAATTTGGGATGCTGTGCTCCGATAATATTAACATCCAATAGACACAGCAACAGTATGCAGCACTCAATCAAAAGTTGTGGATCAGTTGACCCGACCTTGAGAGGTTACTGGTCCAAGACCTATATATATTGTGAACTGCATGTACAAGCTTAATTTTTTGTCATCATAAAGTAAAATGTGGTTCTTTAAAAAACATAAAATGATTGGATGTAAAAGTTGTTTTTATTGTATGAAACAAGAGCTCTTGCATTTGGGTGTATTTTTCCCAATTCCAAATAGACAGTGCACCTTAATTGGCACTCTGCATTGACATCAACATGTCATATGAAATACTAAAAAATTATATATTTGTGGAAGGCAATGGTACTAATTTACTGGTATTGGCAAATATTTTTTGTCATTAAAAGACACACATTGCTTAGTTGTATCTGCAATTACTCCCTGCAGAGAGTGGTCCACCCTGCCATAATTTACACCCAATTGTATTTGGCTGAGATTTAGCCAACAAATATGATAATTCCTCTTGAGAACACTTGGGTGCTTAGCAAATGTGACTAAACAGTAAAATATGTCATTTGGTTTAGGTGTATGCAGAGAAAAACATGCATATACATGCACAATCAAAAGCCTGTATATTGGGTATAGGTCTTTGACCAGTAACCTAGGCCTAATGTATTTACATGTTAAAATAGCGACATTTGCTGGCTTATTTCTCCTATTTGAATCATAAAATCACAACATCTTTTGCATTCTACTTCGAGTTTATACTGATAGCAACAAGTTAAAACCAAGAAAATGGGGGGGGGGGGATCATGAGATTAGATTTTTTTTAACAGGTGCATTTGTGCACCTTACCTCCATGATTGACTGTTCCTCATCAAACATATCTCCAAAAATACAAAAAGCTATCAAATAATTTAAAATATTTCTAGAGTAGTAGTGCCTTTCTAAAACTTGCAGTTGATAAGTATCTTCCAGTCCAAAATTACGATGGGACTTAATTTGGGATGCTCTGCTCCTGTGATATTAACATCCAATACACACAGCAACAGTATTCAGTACTCGATCAAAAGTTGTGGATCAGTTGACCCAACCGTGGGAGATTACTGGCAATATGTATAGACCTGAAAATTACAGGCGGATTGCAGTGAACAGAAACATGTCAAAGCTATCTTGTAGTGTCCTATTTAACAGGTTGAATGATTTTGTAAAAGACTTCATCCCAAATACGATTAAAAAAGAAATCCAGAACTGTGGATCACATCTTGACCCTAAAATGTATCTTTGATAAATATGGTAACAAAATGTCAAAGCTGAAGTTATTCTGCTCTTTTGTAGATTTTAGGGCAGCCTTCGACTCTATCCCCCATAAAGTACTGACCTACAAATTATTAAAACTGGGTATTGGGGGCAACTTTCTAAACATTATATGCGATATGTACTCTAAGGTTCTTTACTCAGTCAAACACTATGCTGGCTGTAGTGCCACTTTCCCCTCATGAGTGGGAGTTAAACAAGGCTGTGTTCTTAGCCCCACCCTCTTTAATCTGTTTTTACATGACCTGCCAAACATTTTTGAGCAAGCTTGTAGCCCAGTTCCTCTAAATGACCAGACAATAAGCTGTCGTCTCCTTTATGCTGATGATCTTATCATAGTATCTGAATCAGCCACTAGTATGCAGAGGGCCTAGCCTGAATTTACTGTCTGAATACTGTGACAAATGGAATTTAACCGTTAATCTAAACAAAACCGAAGTTATGATATTTAATAAACAGGGGCACTTACTCAAGAAGTACCATTTTACATTCAATAACTATGCAGTAGAAATTGCTCAATCCTATTCCTATTTAGGCATAATGTTCACTTCTGGTGGTGGCTTCAAGCAGCCACTGAAAAACTAACCGCACAAGCTCAAAAAGCGGTCTTCCAATTAAAGCAGCTGAACTTGCGTGACAATGTCACCCTGGCATTCAAGTTATTCCAAAGCCTCATACTCCCTATTAGGCCAGCGGCCAGCGACCCATTTTGGAGAATTTAATTACCCCACCATACAGAAAGCTACAACACGATTTCTATTTATCTTTAGGGTCCCCTAAAATTATTTTGCCCTGTTGTCCTCATTTACCTCAGTTGGTTGCCATGGAAACAGCATCTTTAAACATCACATTTTTTCGGCAAAATAGTTCATTTAAGTACCATCTGCTTTTGCTTTTTAGCAGACCATCATATCTATATTGCTTTCACCACACCAAATATACATTAAATTAATTTTTCCATACTAAGATAATGCTTCTCTGCTCCTAGACAGGTAATAAATGCTACAATGTGAAACTTGAAATGTAAAAATCAGGCTTAATTATTGGTAGGACCATTTTACTTAAAGTCGTCAAAAAATGCCGAAAAGGCAACGAGTACCATGTGCTCTTCTTTTACCCCAGTATCTCAAAATCTTTAAAATATCACTTTCTCTAAAATCACTTAGCCGCTTGCTTTGAAATTGCGAGGGGCCACCTCTGGGGTTTCGTAAATCTGAATTTGTTCAGTGGGTGGCACCCCTTTTTTCTTTTTCCTTTTTTGCAAATTTGTGTGTTTTTCTGCTGTTTTCTACTTCTTCAGAAGTGTCCCTAAAATTGTTCTGAAACTTGGTGGAATTCTACCTCCTGGACGGGAGAAGCAAAATTGTTAACTTGGTGGTGATGCTATTGACCCTTGACAAAATTTTCAGTTTGAGTTTTTATCAGTTCATGCATGCATTACTGTTGGTTACAGTCTAAGTCAATGGGAATAACAATGGTTGTTTACATTGTACACTTCTTCAAAAACATCACTAGCTTTGAGATTTTTGTAATGTTTTCCCTTGTTTTTAATGGCAAAATCATAAAATATCTTTTTCTCTTTGAACCGCATTGCTAGTTGCCTCAAAATTGCATTGAAGCACTTCTGAGTACCCGTAGACCAGGGTAGGACTTTCTATAAGTTGAAGGTCAGCTGAGAGTGGGCTCATCACTTTTCTTTTCAGCTCCGCTGACTTATCAATCAGCTGAGTTTATATAATGGTCTGTCATCCGTCCATCCTCAATTCACATTTTGGACTTGTCAAAAATTGTGCACTTCCAATGTGGCGAGGATTGTTTTCAACCACATTTGTTTAAAGGATCATGCTCCAGTGATATTTAGATTTTCAAAAGGATTTTTTTGGGGGGGGGGGTCATGTTTTGAAAAATTCTTTAAAAAATCATCTATACTCTGAAACTGCTTTGCCAATTGCTTCGAAATTGGATAGGCACACTTCTGAGGATCCTTTTAATTAGTTGAACTAGTGGCACCTCGTTTTTATACTTTTTAAATGGATTTTTGTGTGGTTTTACTATTTCCTACTTCTTCAAAGTAGTCACTTAAATTATTCTGAAGTTTACTGAAACTATACCTTGTGGAAGGGTCAAACACAGTTGTCCACTAGGTGGTCATGTTCTTTATTCCTGATTTTGAACTTTTTTTAATATCGATACTTGTCAGTTTATTTATACATACCTTTTGACTATTATGTTTGTCAATGGGAATTACAACAGGAATTCATATTTTCGGCTTCTCATAAAACCTTCAGCTGGATTCACTTAAAACCTGGTGGGGATATACCTTGGGAGGTTTCTTCCATGTTTGCCAAAATGATTACTCTCCATGGATTTTCATCTTGTTTACATCTTTTGCTCCTTGTTGGCATTTTTTTTTCACGGAAACCGAGTCAGCAATTGCTTGCATGCTTCGAAGTTGCATAGGGAGACTTCCAATGATCCCTACATCTTTATTTACTCACCAGGTGATGCTACGATTCTGTTCCTTCTACTTCTTTTTATTAATATTTTAAGCTCAGCTGACTTGTCAGTCAGCTGAGCTTATCTTATGGTATTCCATCTGTTGTCCGTGCGTCGTCCATCAACATTTCCATTTTCTACTTCTTCTAAAATAACGTCACCCAGATCCACTTCAAACTTAGTAGGGATGTGCCTTGGGTGGGTCTCTACCATGTTTTACGCTGCAGTGATTTTTTATATGCTTTATGATTATTATCTTTGTTCCTTTTTTTGGGGGGGGGAGCAAATCTTTAAAATTATTCTACTTTAAAACCCCTCACCTAATTGCTTTCATATCACACAGGAACACTCCTAGCAACTCCTAGTTCCTAATTTGTTCCCCGGGTGGCGCTGTGATTTTTTCTTATCTTTTTGCTATTTTTGACTTCTTCTCCAGACCTGTCACTCGGATAAAGCTTTGTGAAACTTTGTGGATACGTTCCTTGTAGAGAGGTCAAAAATGGATGCTCACAAGGTGGCACTGCTGTGGATTTTGACGATTTTTTTTTCAATTGGGATATTTATCGGTAAATGCAGCTTTCCTTTTGATTACTACGTACTACTTTGTGGATATGTTCCTTGTGGAAGGGTCAAACAAAGTTGTTCACTATATGGCACTGCTGTGGACTCCTGATTTTTAACTTTTTTCGTTTTTCGTTTTTTGTTTTTGTTTGTTTGTTTTTTTTTTTTTTCAATTCGGGTACTTATCGATAAATGTACCTTTCCTATGTAAGTCAATGGGCATTCTAATGCTAATTCATAATATCGACCTCTTCTCCGAAACTTTTATCCAGATTGACCTCAAATTTGGTGGTAATGTACACTGGGTGGGTCTCTACCAGGTTTGTTCAAATGATTGTGCTCCAGCGATTTTTGGATTTATTTTTTTTTTACATAAATTTGTCTCTTTTTTGGGGGGGGGAGCAAATCTTTAAAAAAAATTTCTCCAACACCGTTCACCCAATTGCTTTGATATCCCACAGGGACACTCCTAGAGACTCCTACTCCTTAATTTCATCGGGTGGCGCTGCAATTATATTCTATTTTTCATGATTTTTTTTGTCTGTGTTTTCCCTTTTTTTGACTTCTTCCCCAGAACCATTCCTCATATTCAGCTGCAAATCGTAAAAAATCTTCTTCTCTAAAACTGCTCACCCGATTGCTTTGATTTCACACAGGGACACTCCTAGAGACACATACTTCTTAATTTGTTCAGTACCACCTGATATTTGGCAAAATCGCAAAAAATCTTCTCTGAAACCACTTGGCCAATTGCTTAGAATTGGACACTTCTGGGTACCCCTAGATCCTAATTTGTTTAGGAGATGGAGCTTTGATCTAAAAAAAAACCAACAACTTTGTTAAATGATTTATGTGTGTTTTTGCTATTTTCGACATTTGCTCCAAACCATCATTCAGATCATGCTGAAACTTGGTGGAAATGTTCCTTGTGGTAGGCTCAAAGAAACCTGTACACTAGGTGGCATTGAGCACTACAGTTTGTTCAAGAATGGTCAGCTGAGCACAGGAATATCAAAATCCTCTTGTTTATGATTTTTGTGTGTTTTCGCTATTTTTGACTTCTTCTCCAAACTGTCATTAAGATCATACTAAAACTTGGTGAAAATGTTCCTTGTGGAAGGGTCAAAGAAAGCTGTTTACTAAGTGGCATTAATCACTCCTGTTTGTTCATGAAGGGTCAGCTAAGCACAGGACTGTCACAGTCTTCTTGTTTTGTAGTTGTGTACGTTTGTTTTTTCGACTTCTTGATTCCAAACCATATGTTAGATTCTCTAAAAATTCAGTGCGGATGTACCCGTTCTTAATATCAACCAAATTTGGTCACTACATGATGCTGCATCTTATCAGTTTAATGATTTTCAACAAATTATAGAAATTAGAGAAAAAAAATGGAAGGGGTGTGTGAAAATATTACCATTGTTACACTAGGGATTGCAGGGAATCCTACAATAGTGGTGACTGTAATATAAAATCATTATATAATTATCAATAAAGCTCTCAAATTTTGGTTTCACGGCTTCAATACAGTACAATATACAGAAAATGTGAAATTGTGAGAGTAAATATATACTTGCATGTATGCTTTGTTTTTTTCCCCTTAAAACAAACAGAAGTAAGAAGAACATAACGAAATATTACCTGCAGAAGCTAAAGATAAATTTAGGACATGTTGTATATTTCTGTACGGTGAGGTAATTAAACTCCTAAAATATAGCTCTTTTTTGGAGTTGGCCGCTCGCCAATATTTTAAGTTATGGCTGCGAGGTCGGGGTGCCATCGCCACTATTGTATGTTTTACAATGAGGCACTATGCCTATGAAAAGTTGTGTGTGACTTGACATGCAAGTGTTGTATCTTTTGCCGACCCATTTGTACTACCTGGTATTATCAGCCATCAAAAGTTCTGCACTTGAACGTTCCTGCCTTGGAGTTTCACAACTGAACCATTATTGACGTGGTGGCAGTGACAAATAAACTCATTAACGCCACATAAACTTCCGTAAGTCAACACTGAACCAAAATTTCAAGTGTCAAACCCGTCCTGGGCTTCAGTCAAGAAACTTTTGTGTGTCAATAATCAATGCACCAGTACGATTGCAACAATGTGTCTGCATCCACCTCACATGCCCCCAAAATAGTGGGCCCTCACTAAAACAGAAACTTTGAATTGTTTAATATGAAAATTGGCACCAGAATCTCATATATACATTGTCGCTAAACGCCAACTTCGCCCCATTTTTAGTTGATGGAGTAACATGGTAGAGAAAGGGTACGGATGACCCCATGTGTGGCCTGACAGATGACCTGACAGACACAGATGCACCTGGCACCGTACAGCAGCACAGAAGGTGGCGTTACTGGAGCTAATGCTGGGCTAGGTGGCAAACTTCTGCCCAATTATTTCACATAACACAATTGTCAACATTTCCGCCTCCACTGAGTCAATTGGGCCAGCCATAAGGTCTCACTATGGACTCCAGAGTACAGGGGCACATTTCATGGACTTTGATGATATTGTCGTAGAACAAGATGAGAGGCCAGCGGACTTATTCCAAAGACTTATGGCTTTCACAGAGGATAGTTCATAAAAGAAAAACTCCACAATCCAACATCGTGGTGAGACAATTGAAGAGGACGAAGAGTTGACCCCATTCCTAAAGAACCATGCAGTACCGACATGGCTAAGACTGATACACAAGGGTCTACCACGGCTGGTTAAACAGAGGTATGGAGTTTGTACACGTACTCTGGCCTCAATAAAACGGGCGATCTCATAGGCCCTTACCTCTCTTTTAGAGGAACTTCAGTCAACAGAGGAAGCCAAAATTATGTATTCTGCAGATACCACCTTTTGCAGTAAACCTCCCAAAAGTGCTAATAATCAAATGAACCATGTTACAACACAGGCCCAACCTTACAAAGCTTATCCATTGTGTAAACAGGCCAGTAGACCAAACTACTTCCATTATCTCAGTACATGCACATACCTCCCAGAGGCTGATAAACAGTTCATCTCAAGGGGGCGCAATATAACTAACTGTGAAGACATATGTAATCAAGTGGAACTACTATCTTCCACTGAACATATAGATAATTTTCAGCAAAATTCACCCACAACCCCCCTCATGTGCAGAGTTGAGGTAAAACAGTCTCCATACCTGCATACATTTCTCAAGCAGTATCCACTTTGACTTACGTTTGACTCTGGTGCTGAAACAAATATGATACGCGCATCGGTTGCACGTTATATCGGAGCTCATATTACCAAAAGTACTCAACTTGCATTACAGACTGACGTCAGTTCTCTGCTTACTGTCTCTGGTGAAACTTATCTTAAGTTAGCATGGGGTGACTAAACAGTCATACTGGAAGCTCTTGTTGTAGAAAATCTTGACGTAGAGGTTTTGGCAGGGGTTCCCTTAATGCACCAAAATGACATTACTGTAAGATCAGCCAAGCGCCAGGTTATATTAAGCGATGGATCCATACAACAGCATGGTGGACCTTTACCTGATCATAGTCCACACCGAGTTCGTTGTACCCAAGCCCATGTGTTACGCTGCCCTATGTCAACACCTGTGTGTCTTGGTGAATACCTAGAGATAGACATACCAGAGGATATCCCCACTGATGGCTCCCTCACAATGGAACCTTGTACACAAAAGCAACCTAACAGTAAATCATTAAATTACACTTAACATTTGTGGCCACTTCCAGATATTGTAACTAGTGTCAGAGGTAAAGTCTGCATTCCTAACAACACCAACAAACCTGTCATGCTACACAAACATGACCATTTCTGCCAGGCACTACCTGTTTTTTCTCCACCAACCCCTCAGTTTCCATCAGAAGCTTTTCCATGTCATAGCTCTGTCCACAGGAAATCAAACTCTACATTACACTCCCGGGATGTTTCATTGGATCCAGACAACTTGTTACCATCCAGTATAAGGACTCAGTTTGCAGAGCTGCATGCTGAGTATGACCATGTTTTTACCCCTGAACTCTCAGGATATAATGGAACTTTCGGATCCTTTCAAGCTGTAGTTAACATCACAGGCGCTCGTAACGTTCAGTGAGTCAAGCTTCCGTGCTAATATACGCGAGGGCGGGGGGAGAGAGTGGGTAAAGAGTGGGTAAAGAGGTTGATTCCGTCAGTGCCTCTCCTATTCATCCAAGTTATTTTGCTGCCATACTTTTGACTGCGCCACAGGGTAGCATTGTGCCTGTGGCGCGCTATTCATATCAGTGCAAGACTTTACTTGGTTATCCTACCAGCGCGCACTTAACCCCTATTGTATCGTATGGGCATCTCTCTCGTGATGGCGCTCCATGCAGGAGACACCAGGCATTTGAAACCTTCATACGTAAGTGTCATTAAACAGGTTGCATTAAGTACTCAGTCGTAGTTTATTGGTATCATATGGACTCCAGGTTCAACCTCTACTGGCGTGGTGGCAGCAGTTGGTAACGAATCTACCTCTCTTCCTTCACTACAAGTTCACCCATTATCCAGTCACGATACACGGGGTCGCCATTTGTATTAACAATACAGTGCCAGCCAGTTACCTATCAACTGTGTAAAACTATAGACATTTTTCATAATCGAGTACTTGTGCTACCAAGATGACCACACAACGTGCCCCCAAGCAATGGTCCCTGGGTAAATCAGAAACCGTCACCTCCTTTGAAAATTGGCGACAGAACCTAAAGTACACACTCGCCCTGGACAGCCAATTTGCTCCATTCCTAGCAGATGGTTTTATATGGGAAAAGAAAACCAAGTCGTCCCCTCTGCGTGGGTTTAGTGATGACGGAACAGATGTACCCTCCACCTCTAGACGCTCAGCGCAACAAAAAGTGCAGATGCTGGACCTGATGCTTGGACAGGTGGCAAACTATTGCCCTATAATATCGAGGAATACCATCACCAAAAATTCGACATCAATCAACTCTATATGGGAGACCATTCGCGCTCATTATGGGTTTCAGTCAACAGGGGCCCATTTTCTTGATATGGCAGATATTCACTTACAGCCAGACCAGCGTCATGAGGATCTATATCAACGGATTATGGCGTTTGTAGAGGACAGTCTTCTCAGCCAGGACAGTAATATTACTCACCACGGCGAGATAATAACAGAAGATGAGGAGATGTCCCCAACCATTGAAAATTTCGTTGTTCTGACCTGGTTACGTCTTATCAACAAACAACTGCCTAGACTTGTGAAACAGCGCTATGGAACAGAACTCCGGTCCCGCACGTTGGCAAGCCTTAAACCAGAAATTTCACAAGCTTTGGACTCTCTTCTTGAGGAGCTACAAGCAGCCGATGATGCCAAAATAATGAGAGCCGCAGCTACCAGAGAATCACCACCATACACCTCAGGTTCTGGATTCAGCTCTAATTCTAAAGCATACAAGCCTAAGGGTACACTCTCCCGTCAACAACGTTATACTAAATCTTGCCCCTTATGTAAACAGGCAAATCGCCCGCATAATCACTTTCTCAGTGACTGCACATATCTCCCAGAGCAAGATCGTAGATACATCACAAGGGTCAGACAGGTTTGTGATATTTTAGATATTCCAGAGGATGATACAGATCTTCCTCTGCCTGAAAACAACGACTACGCTAATACACCAGAACCTAAGAATGCTTTCCGTATACGAGTACGCCAGTCCCCTTACATTGATACTTTCTATCGTCACAACACAGTATGCATCACAATAGACAGTGGAGCTACTGGCAACATGATCAAATCAGCTACAGCCAGGACTTTAGGTATATCTATCACCAAAAGCACACAATCTGCTCAACAGGCCGATGGCTCATCACCACTTAAAGTAACTGGTGAAACTCGTTTTACTCTAACGCGTGATGGCACAAATCTACACTTTGAAGGCTTAGTAGTTGAAAACCTGGATGTCGATTTGTTAGCTGGCATACCTTTCATGGAAACCAATGACATAGCCATCAGACCTACAAAAAAGCAAATTACTGTTGGAAATGGTAATGTCTACACATACGGTTCCCTGGACAATACCTTAGAACGTCACTCTGTGCGCCGAGCCTGTGTATTACGTGCTCCTGTGACCAACACAACTGTGTGGCCCGGCGAATTCTTAGAATTAAAGCTACCCAGTGACTTTGCCACTCAAGATTCTGTGTTTGCCATTGAACCTCGGACCGATTCGCCCAGTGCAAATCAATACAAATCATCTCAAGTATGGCCGCCCCCAACTATTGTATCTAGTGTGGCAGGGACAATCCGCATTCCAAACTTAACAGATGAACCACGCTTTTTAAAGCGCAATGAACATTTCTGTCAAATACTGCATGTAACAATCCCAACTGAGGACACTGGCATTCAAGGTACACCTGTAACATCACAAAAAGTCACTGATCCTGAGACGTCCTTCACAGATCATATTCAAGTTGACCCTGATAGCATTCTTCCTACAGACATGCGTGATAAATTTATTGACTTGCATAACCAATACAATGAGGTTTTCAATCCAGTATTCAATGGGTACAATGGACGTATGGGCCCCTTTCAATCATCTGTCAACATGGGTCCCATACAACCTCCTCAACGGAAAGGTAACATACCCCAGTATGCTCGGGATAAGCTACTAGAACTCCAAAACAAATTCAATGACTTGGAAAAATTGGGCGTATTTGCTCGACCAGAGGATCTCGGAATTACAGTTGAGTACCTAAACCCTTCTTTTCTTGTGAAGAAAGCAAATGGTAGTCATCGTTTGGTTACAGCCTTTACAGAGGTTGGCCAGTTTAGTAAGCCTCAACCGTCCCTATTACCAGACGTGGACTCCACACTTCGTGTCATAGCTCAGTGGAAGTATGTAATTAAAACGGACCTAACAAATGCATACTACCAGATACCACTATCAAAGGAATCTCTGAAATATTGTGGAGTAGCCACTCCTTTCAGGGGTGTAAGAGTATATACCAGATGTGCCATGGGCATGCCAGGATCTGAAACGGCTCTAGAGGAGCTCATGTGTCGCGTGTTAGGTGACCTATTAGAGGAGGGCATTGTAGTAAAGCCTGCTGACGATTTGTACTGTGGCGCAAATACGCCTTCAGAGCTGCTCCATAATTGGAAAAGAGTTCTACATGCTTTGTACATTAGTGACCTCCGTTTGGCAGCTACCAAAACAGTTATCAGTCCCAAGTCTACCACCATCTTAGGTTGGATATGGTGCGAAGGTACTCTTACTGCTAGCCCCCACCGTGTTTCCATATTATCAAAGTGTCCGCTACCTGTAAAAGTTGGTGAAATGAGATCTTTTATCGGGGCTTACAAGACTTTAGCTCGTGTATTACCCAGATGCGCATCATATATGTCTCCATTAGACGACTCTGTGGCTGGTCGCATATCATCAGATCACATTGAATGGTCTGATCAGTTACGCGCAGCTTTCTATGAGGCTCAAACTGCTCTCACGGAGAGCCAGACTATAACAATGCCCCGACCAGATGATCAACTTTGGATTTGCACGGATGCAGCAGCAAAGAAATATGGATTAGGGTCTACCTTATACATAACACGCAGGGACAAAACCTATCCAGCAGGATTCTTCAGTGCCAAGTTACGACAGCGACAAACAACATGGATCCCCTGTGAGCTGGAAGCTCTCGCCATAGCAGCTGCTACTAAGCATTTTGCACCCTACATAATACAGTCCATCCACAAACCTAAAATCCTGACAGACAGTAAGCCTTGTGTTCAAGCATATCAAAAGCTTGGTCGTGGTGAATTTTCATCGAGCCCCAGGGTCTCCACTTTTCTGTCTGTAGTAAGCCGATACCAAGCATCTGTCCATCATGTGTCGGCATCAAACAATCTTCTCCCTAACTTCGCTAGTCGGAACGCACCTGTTTGTACAAACCAACTTTGTCAAATATGCACTTTCATCAAGCAAACAGAGGATTCAGCCATTATGCGTATTTCCACAGCAGATATCATATCCGGTTCGGTTAAGCCCCCGTACACTACTAGATCAACATGGTTAGTGGCTCAGTCAGAATTTCCAGACCTTCGTCGAGCACATACTTACCTTGTACAAGGGACCAGACCTTCCAAAAAGCTCACTAAAATAAACGACGTCAAACATTATTTAAATGTTGCCACAGTGGCCAAGGATGGTCTCATGATTGTTCGTCGTGAGGAGCCCTTATCTCCAAGCCGAGAATGTATAATAATACCACGCCAGGTCTTACATGGGCTACTGACCTCCCTACACCTACAACTTGATCATCCTACTTGTCATCAACTCAAGCTAGTTTTTCATCGCTATTTCTATGCTTTAGACATGGATAAGGCCATAGCTGAGACGACAAACACCTGTCATCAATGTGCTTCATTACGCAATAACACCCACACCAAGGTGGAACAGTCCACCAGTGATCCACCCGCTGCTCTTGGTGTATCACTAGCTGCAGATGTCATCAAGCGCACCAAGCAACTTGTTCTCGTCGTGCGTGAATGTGTAACCTCTCTCACGGCTACATGCCTTATTGAAAATGAACGCCATGACACACTTCGCGACGCTTTAATCCGTTTGTGTATTGAACTGTGTCCTTTGGATGGCCCTTCGCACAGATCCTGCGCCAGGATTCCAGGCTCTAACTAACGATTCTCTTTTGCAGCAACACCATCTGTGCATTGAGATCGGCTGCCCCAAAAACATTAACAAGAACCCAGTGGCTGAGAAAGCAGTGAGAGAAGTTGAAGATGAGCTATTACGACAAAACCCACATGGTGGAATGATCACTCCATTAACATTAGCGGTAGCCACAGCTCGTCTGAATTCCCGCATCCGGTCTCAGGGATTATCTGCGCGTGAACTATGGACACAAAGGGACCAATTTACTCATAGCCAAATCCCTATATCCGATCTAAACATTATCATGGATCAAAACAAACAGCGGATCAAAAACCATCCTCACAGTGAAAAAGCAAAGGCGCCATTGTGTCAGTCTCCCCCTTAACTGCACCTTCGGGTGGGAGATTTGGTATATTTGCATTGTGATCGCAACAAATCCCAAGCTCGTCACCGCTACCTGGTCATTGGAGTTGACGGCCAGTGGTGCAATATTCGCAAATTTGTTGGAGCTCAGTTGAGGCGAACATCCTATCGAGTTAGGCTCAGTGACTGTTACAAAGTGCCGACCTATGTTGCACAGCCTAAATTTCACACACGAACAGACACTGCAGACTCCTCTTGTGAGGATGAACCAGATGATCTTCAACAAATGGACGTTACTAATACACATGCTTATGGACCCAATGGTTCATTTTTAAGTGACCATCAGGACCAACATGATTCCATTCAGACATCAGATGTTGGGCCCTTGCCAAGACGCTCATCACGGTCCTGTCGTCCTCCACAGTATTTAAAGGACTTTATTACAGATTAGTTAAAATTATATTGTCCACATCAACATGCACATACATGGGGCATAATAATTCCCCGAGCTTGAAGGTAGTGATACCTTATGATACCTTTTTCAAGTGGACATTATAACTGATTTAAAATACGTACATTTGGTTTAGGCGGCAGTTATGTGTGAAAGAGACCTTACCCTTGTTCAATTATGTGCTTTGAAATTTTATATATTCAAGATGAACAATTGTAACATTTAGCATTTTATGCCAATGTTAATTCCTTATTGCACCTCACCTGACAATGATTAATCCACTATGATTTAAAAAAAAAAAAAAAAAGTGGTCACGCCACAGGGTAGCATTGTGCCTGTGGCGCGCTATTCATATCAGTGCAAGACTTTACTTGGTTATCCTACCAGCGCGCACTTAACCCCTTTTGTATCGTATGGGCATCTCTCTCGTGATGGCGCTCCATGCAGGAGACACCAGGCATTTGTAACCTTCATACGTAAGTGTCATTAAACAGGTTGCATTAAGTACTCAGTCGTAGTTTATTGGTATCATATGGACTCCAGGTTCAACCTCTACTGGCGCTGGACACAGACTGGCAGCCCAGCCGCTCTCTGATTGGCTGAAAATCTGTGTAACAAATCAGAGAGCAGCTGGGCTACCAGTCTCTGTCCTATCAAAAGTATGGCCACCAAAACACTTCTATGCATTTGAGAGGCACTGGCGGAATCAAGTTTGGTCACGTTTCGTGATTTGTGGAAATGAAAACAGGATTAAAACACGCGTGGATCAAAGAATACGGTTGGATTGACAATTGAGAAGTGTTGTCATACAGCTAACAGTCACGGAATGAACTCCATTCAGGATGGGATACCAATTTTAATTTGGCACTGGAATGTCGGACTTTTTGCCCGAAATGGATTTTGTGGGACATTTTCGACAATTATAGGCCTGTTGCTGTGGATATATGTGGATTTCAATGGATTATCTGTGTGTTATACCTGTAGAAAATAGTTTTGGAATAAAATGGTGAGTTACAGCTTGTTGGTGTGTTCAGAAACGGAGAGATCATGCCAAACGTGAAGCGGGATGGTGGTCCAGATGTGAACTTCGTTTCAAACCTTTCTATGTAGGAGCTCCATTTGACGACGTTGTGGTTTTAGGCCCATCCCCCACCATCTTACTAGCAAAAATAATAATATTGACTGCACAGATGAATACACAATATTTTATTGCAGATATGGCCCTATGTGGGTTATTGAACGCAAAGACGTTCCAGGTCCAACCTCTTTACCCACTCCTCCTCCTCCCCCCCTCCCCGCGTTTATTAGCACGGAAGCTTGACTAACTGAACGGTACGAGCGCCTGTGGTTAACATGGGTCCGGTCTAGCCCCCTCAGCATTAGGGACACATTCACCAATATTCCAGAGATAAATTAGTCCTACTGCAAGCAAAGTTTGATGAACTTGAGCAAGCGGGTGTCTTATGATGTCCAGAGGAAGTGGGTGTTGTGGTTGAATATTTTAACCTTTCATTTTGGTTCATAAACCAAATGGCTGATATAAACTGGTCACAGTATTTGCCGATGTGGCATGTTAGAGCAAACCTCAACCATCACTCATGCCCGATGTGGACTCCACATTACAAACCATAGCCAAATGGAAGAACCTCATAATCAGTGATTTATCTAATGCATTTTATCAGTCCCGGCCCTTATCGAAAGACTCAATGAAATATTGCGGCATAGACACTCCTTTCCGCGATGTT
Organism: Hermodice carunculata; assembly: GCA_964020975.1. Lineage (NCBI taxonomy): Eukaryota > Metazoa > Annelida > Polychaeta > Eunicida > Amphinomidae > Hermodice > Hermodice carunculata. The sequence continues at coordinate 108,413,907 of OZ026616.1, read as the reverse complement.
CGTGTATACACAAGATGTGCCATGGGAATGCCTGGATCTGAAACTAGCCTTGAGGAGTTAATGGGCCGAGTTTTAGGTGATATGCTTGTTGTTGGCAAGGCAGCCAAAATTGCTGACCATCTATATTGTGGTGGCAACACACCTGCAGAGCTATTAAGTAACTGGAAACAGGTCTTGAGTGCCTTACATAGGTGTGATTTACATTTTTCTGCCACAAAAACTGCTATCACTCCTCGATCAACCACCATACTGGGATGGATTTGGTTCAAAGGAACCATATAGGACAGCCCTCACCACATAGCAATGTTAGCCACATGCCCTCCCCCTACTTTGGTTAAACAGTCTAAGATCCTTCATTAGTGCCTACATATTTCTGACTAGAGTACATAGGTAATACCAAATTGCTCCAACTTGCTTCCTCCTTTGGACAATGCTACAGAAGGCAAGTTATCACAAGAGAAATTAGTATGGTCAGGTGAGTTACAGTCAGCTTTCACAAAAGCACAAACACACCAACGCAGTTACAAAGTTATCACCCTCCCACTACCGGTACCTGATGACCAACTCGATCTGGATCGTGACAGATTGCGCCACTAAATCTCATGGTCTTGGAGCAACTTTGTACACATCTCGCAATGAAAAACCTTTATTAGCAAGTTTCTTCAGTGCTAAACTCTGTAAACAGCAAATAACATGGTTACCTTGCGAGGTTGAGGCCCTATGTATTGCTGCGGCCATAAAACACTTTTCAACATATACTGTGTAGTCATGTCACCCCGCACGTGTTCTTACTGACAGTAAGCACTGTGTACAAGCTTTCCACAACCTCTGTGGGGGAAAATTCTAGGCAAGTCAATGAGTGTCAACCTTCTTATCCACAGTCAGCAGATACCAAGCTTCTATTTCACACCTTGCAGGCAATGCGAACATGTATACCACCCAACTTTGCTAGTCGTAATGCACTGGAGTGTTCTGCTCTCAACTGCCAGATCTGCACCTTTGTTATACAGTTGGAAGAATCTGTAGTCCATAGTATTTCCATAAAGGACATACTGTCTGGTGATGCAAAACTTCCATACACAAGTAGAAATGCCTGGCTAGTAATTAACACAATCTGACTGTTCAGATCTATGGTGCACCCACTCTCACCTCACTCAAATAGTACAAAAAAACATGACCCATATTCATAAATCCCAAACCCAACAATGACAGCAAAGCCATTCCAGAGTTACCAAAGCATCAACATTCATCTTCCAATACCAATGTGAAGAAACAAATTTCACTCCTGACTTGAGACAAGCAGTCACCCATATAAGGCAACTAGTGGTTTTAAACAGTCCACGTACGCCCATCCAAAAAATGCAGCAACACCAAAGACGTCAAGCTTTACCTTGGTGTCACCACTATTGCTAGGGATGGTCTGTTAGTTGTTCATCATACAGACCCTCTTTTGAACACACGTGAATGCATCATTGTGCCTCATCATGTTCTTCATGGGATTATTTACTGCTTTGCATATCACATTAGACCACCCAACATGCCATCAACTCAAAGCACTGTCCCAACGTTACTTTTATGCATTGGACTTACACAAAGCGTGTGAGGTGATCAACACTTCTCGTCACCAGTGCGCTTCACTGAAACAAATGCCTGCCATGTTAACACAGCAGTCTACAAGTGACCCCCCAGAGACTATTGGTATTTCTTTTGCAGCTGATGTTCTCAAACGTTCGCCAAACCATACTTTTTCTACGTGAATCTGTTTCGTCCTTCACAGTGGCATGTTTTCTTGACAGTGAACGACATGAGCATTTACCAAATGGCCTTATTCAGTTATGCATCGAGTTAAGACCCCTTGATAGCCCCTATACCGTCATTAGAAGATCCAGCACCAGGATTTGTTCCCCCGACTCATGACAGCATGAAACAACATTGAATTAGCCTTGAAATTGGTTGGGTCAAGAATCCAAATAAAAACCCAGTTGCTGAGAAGGCTATCCAAGAGTTGCATGCTGAGCTACACCGCCAGGATCCTCACGGAAATCCCCTCTCTGTAACTGCACTCTCCACGCTGTAACACACCACAACACCATATCCGTATATAATGGCCTCTCTGCATGGGAAGTATGGACTCAACGGGATCAATTTACGGGTGCACAGTTACCAATTAATGGTTGATAGCCAATTGTTAACTTATCCTAGATCAACATGGCCATGGCTTACACAACTATAGAGTACCACGGCAAAGAACCCAAAGGGCAAAAGCCCTTCATCTCCTGTGATTGACATTGGTGACCATGTGTATTTATACAAAGATGGAGACAAGTTGCGTGCACACGAACGCTATCCAGTTACGTCCATTGATGGACAGTGCTGCAATGTACGCAAGTTTTCAGGCACACAGTTACGTAGTACATCGTACAGAGTCAAGCTCTCCGAGTGCTGCAAGGTACCTACAGATCCCATTCATGAAGATACTTTGCATGATCTCAAACCACATGAGAACAGAACAAGTGATAATGAACAGGAGGATACTGCCATTGTGTCTTCTCCTGATACACCACCGGTACCACCTGAGCTATTTCAACCTGAATGTGCTGAAGTACTGCCCATGCCAGTGGGTAGTCCTCAGCAAGCAATTCCACCAGGGCCCCGGCGATCGAGTCAAACCTACGAATCCACCACAGTATCTCAGTGACTATATTCGGTGAATAATACTACATATGTTCTTGCCATTCGTATTTACAGAGACATTAGTTAGTATACAGTTACTCTGGTATATTTACTCAGACCTACTTAGGCGTATACAAACCAATTTTTTTCTAATAGGTAAGATATCACCAAAGCACCATGCCATCCCATACAAAAATGAAATTGTTGCAGCAATATACTGCTGCACGCTTGCTTCAACGCTACCGCAACAAAAAATGTGTTGCCAGAACATATCGCAGCATGCTGCACTATTTCTTGTCCTCAGTGAAATTATTGCAGCAGTATTGCTGCAATACTGCATGAAGCAGCAACACTTGTTGCAACTTGCCGCGATATCGCGGAATCCTGCAGCAATCCCAGAAAGCCATAGCTCTAATCACTTCCTGCAAGATGGGTGCCATGCATGATGCAGTGTGTGAAGGTACATGTCTCTACTATGCAATATATTGCGGCAGGGCTATTTTTTCGGTGTGGGATTAGTGCATTCATATGGACAGTAGACCACAGGTTTAATTTGCATACCAACTTTTTTGTCTTGGGAAAGACTGTTGACAACATTTTCTGCATACTTCATGTTTCCAGTAAGCATTATATTTTTTAGCGTATATTTGTGTCTTTCGACACTTAGGTATGTGGCATTAATGTACCATCACTATCCAGTAAGATGGACAGTCGGGGAGAATAGGCATTCATGCCACTATTTATATGGCTATGACAACTTACCATGCCGCATATATCTGTGTGACATGTTCTACATTAACCAGGTCAGAACGAATGAGAAAAAGCAATCACGTCACTATGGTATGTTTTATCATGAGGCACTTGTATATACCTATGAAAAGTTGTGTGTGACTGCTGTCACTACTTTGGCTGTAGCAAACAGTAATATTTTAAAATGTTCCCAATGATAACTAGGTTTTCTTGTTCTCAGATGATTCAGATTATTGTAAGGACCAATTTGGCATAGGACATATTTGGGTTTATAAGTTATTTTGGAAGGTACAACCTTGTTTGTTTACATTTTTTGCGGGTTGAACAAGTACAATAACACCTTAAGGGGCACTGCAGGTGACTACCTTGGGCAGCAGAAAGACCTATTCTCATGACTGTACTGTCATTATTTAGTTTAATTCCTTCAAATATTACATGCCATGGATAAATGAACACATAAAAGTGCATTTTAATCATTTTAATCACATTTATGCTCAAAATTAGCACTCAATTGTAGAAAACAAGTGATATCTGCAAACATTTTGCTGTGTGATTCATGTTTCACACAATTTTAACTGATCCCAAAGGTTTCTGGTGTCATAATTGCATTACATATAGCTATTAGGGAAAAATAGTGGCCTCTGTTCATACCTTTTAACATGATTTTCAGACAAAAAGGTATTTCCAATCTTCAAAGATCATTTATTTGACAATTGTGGACATGACTTGTTAAATTCCTTTAAAAGGTATTACATGAGTAATTCGGCCGGCTTCCGAGTAGAAGGATTATAGAGTGCATATTAGAAATGCCTCTTACACGGACAGGGGGCTGTCTCTTACATAATTCTGACCACAGTAACATATTTTTTTCTGAAACTGACAGGTACAGTGTGCAGTATTTATTGACAGGTCAGCTTTCAATATACTGAGAATGGTGACTGAATACACATGGCCACAATGTGAGTACTATAACCTAGATACATATAGGGACTTGAAATGTTTAAAGCTTTAGTTATGAAGAAATCATAGATTTCGGAAAACAGTATTTTCATCAGAAAAACATACTTAATTAAATGTAATATCAGAATAAGATTATTTCTAAAGTGTATCAAAATGTTCACAGTATTTGACACTTAGTTGCCATGTAATCATACACAGCAGAGCTAGAGGTGGCACCAGACAAAGAGGTGCCAAAAACAAGTCAGGCAACCCCAAGCAGGCCAGGTGACTACTGTTCAGAGTCTGTGAAACAAGACAGCTGTGATTTGTTCATAGTTTGTCCTGCCCAGCCTTTCTGTTAAAGAACTCTTTTATAACACATATCTCCAAGTTTGAAATATATGTCAAGGTCAATGTAAAAAGTGAAATGTTTCAAATACATGTCAACGATAAGAGAATTGTTTTATAGGAAACAGACATTAAGTTTGAATGTTGAATAGCAATTGTTTATCAGAATATTCAGTAAGTTTGAAATCACTGTCAGTGCTCCAGCTATAATCTGCTGAACTGTAATCACATCTGCCAGAGTTTCTAGGCAAATGGAATATGTTTGTGTATTTGAGTTGCGGAGTGTCTCTGTCTCTATGATTAGTTGTCACATGTCACTCTGGAGATTGATTATCTGACAATAATGCAAAAATGGTATATAAATTGGAGTCTTCACCCTGTAACCTCTTTCAATATACATTCACATTCGATAAGATTGATTGATTGATTACATGGTGTAGATTGATTTGCGGTTTAAATAAGAAAAAGAAAAAAGGAAAAAGTCCTTCCAAGGGAAAGTAGAGAGTGAGAATAAAGGAGACATTTAGAACAAACTTAACAAAGAGGTTAAATGAGATCACCTTTATTACCCACCCTTTATCACTTTTTTGGGTTTTTTTTGTTCTTTACCCTTTTTTCTTTTTATTTGCAAAACTTAGGACCCCCCATGTTGACGAACTGGACATGGCAAAGGACAAGGCTAAGAACATTGATAGGATGAAGCTGGCAGGCATATGGGATACTAGCAACTTGTATACGGACAACGGCGTAAACACATTGCAAAAAGACAGACGAAGAAAATGGAAGGAACAAATAGAGGAGAGAAAACGAATCAACAATGGACACACACACTCCAGGAAAAAAAAGAGAACCAGGGAAGAAAGCGACGTGGAATATAGAAGTTGGAATGACATCTCTATATATTATACTTTTGAAGATATTCAAGATTTAAAATTTCAAATGCCCCTAATTTGCATGATTGTACCTCCATACAAGGAGTTTGACCGTTTTACACAGAGGGATGATGTTTAAAATTATACAAATTAGGGGCATTTGAAATTATAAATATTGAATATCTTCAAAAGTATAATAGATAGAGATGTCATTCCAACTTCTACTAGGGGGTTATTGACCAGTACACATCCAATGAATTCAAAAGATGTAACAATTTAAATTATGCTAATTAGCAGCATTTGAAATTTTAAAACTTGAATATCTTCAAAACTATTAAAGATAGAGATGTCATTTTAACTTCTACTAGGAGGTTATTGACCATTGTGCATGTAATGAATCTAAAGCAAAAGTTGTAGCCATTTAAATTATGCTAATTAGCAGCATTTGAAATTTTAAAACTTGAATATCTTCAAAACTACTATAGATAGAGATGTCATTTCAACTTTTACTAGGGGGTTGTTGACCATTGCACATGTAATGAATCTAAAACAAAAGTTGTAGCAATTTAAATTATGCTAATTAGCAGCATTCGAAATTTTCAATCTTGAATATCTTTAACACTATAATAGATAGAGATGTCATTCCAACTTCTTGTAGGGGGTCGTGGACCATTGCACACCAAATGAATTAAAAATAAAATTTGTAGCAATTTTAATTATGCTAAATAGCACCATTAGAAATTTTAAATCTTAAATAACTTCAAAGCAATAAAACATAGAGACGCCATTCCAACTTCTACCCCTGTGTTATGGAATAGTTGTACATTGCCATACCAATATGCTTTGAAGACACACACTGTGACACTGATTTGCTATGTAGCAAATCATCTTTCCTAGTTGTACATTGCCATACCAATATGCTTTTAAGACACACACACTGATTTACTATGCAACAAATCATCTTTCCTAGTATTGATTCTTCAATCGGGAACTCTATCCCCCAGCATATCTATGATGTGAAATCCATGTACTGTTTCGAGAAGAACGTATTACCACACATTTTTGAAACTGTAACACACTGTTTAAATTCAGGTGTAAAGCATTCCTTTAGATTATTAGCCTGGCCGGAGGTGGCCCAAGGTGCTGCCTGCCTACTTTTACAACAGATGTCCATGTCAAAGTATATATTTATTTTAACCTAATTGTTGACCTTTTGTTTTATGTGTACCCATATGTCAACAGACTTTAATCTGAAAATAAACTGCAACAAAATCTTGTAAAATTGGGGAATTTTAAGTGCTTACTTTAGGGAGATAGCTAGCTTTATAGTATGGTCAATAGGAAAGGGACAAAAACAAAGTACCCACTTACGGAGGGTTTACTGTAAGGCAATTTCCTTGGCAATGTGACAGCATTAAATGTTTGGCTTTTTAACATCTGAAATTGATGCATATAATTTACTCTACCCACCTATCAGTCTTTCATTTTTGTTGCTTTGTGTTTTTTTTTTTTTTCTTAATGCTATCCTTAAGTCACAACAAGATATATCTATATTACCCTTAAGTTCCGTTACTTCCATCTATGACAATACTAAAATAGTTCCTATTTTGTCTTGTCACCTAAATTTTTGCCTTTTCACATAAAAAAATACAGAGTGTTGGCTCTATAAAAGCTGTTAGATAATAAAAGATGAAATAACACCTCAACAGATCACATTATAAACCATCCTCAAACTGGGATGTTATGCCTTTTTATTATTTCATTTTTAGCAAATGTTAACAATTGGTTCCAATTCTGTTTGTGTGCAATATCATGACACAATGCTTTTCCAAAAAGTTTCCCTCGACTGTGGTGCTCTCTTTTTCTCTCTGTACTCGCTTTGCAGGTTCTGAGACAACTGACTTTCAACGGGAGAACAATCTTCATATATACACCGAGATTCTTTGATGATCAATCATCCTTTTGAAGCTTTTAAGATTTGAATAATACAGTTGTAACAACATTTCTTTGACTGTCTTTCCTTTTAATGGGATTATGAAGTATGGACTCATTTGTCAGTAAAATCCGCGAATGTTATCACCCATGGTCATATAGACCTACGCAGAGATTCTTTGATGACCGTTCAGCCTTTTGATGCTCCAACAAGAATAACAGAGTTGTAGCTCCAACATGAATAACAGAGTTGTAACACCATTTCCTTGGTAGCTTTTTCCTTTGGGTGGATTAAGAAGTATGGACTCATATGTCAGTGAAATCCGTGAAAGTTTTCATGCTTCCTAATGGGTTACCTCAGGTGATCATACCAGTTTATGCTGTGATCCAATGAATACACAAGGGATATTGTTCGTTTTGAAGAGTGATATGCTCTCTCTCTCTCTCTCTCTCTCTCTCTCTCTCTCTCTCTCTCTCTCTCTCTCTCTCTCTCTCTCTCTCTCTCTCTCTCTCTCTCTCTCTCTCTCTCTCTCTCTCTCTCTCTCTCTCTCTCTCTCTCTCTCTCTCTCTCTCTCTCTCTCTCTCCCACCAGATTTGTCCGGAGTTTTTCTCGGACTCTACTATTCCGAAAACCACCCAACTTGCCATGGTGACTGACCTACCAGTGAAATTAGGCAGCTGACTTGGAATAGTCATGATGATTAAAATTATGCAAATCAGGGGCAATTACAATTTTAAAAGCTCCATATCTTCTAAACTATTGGAGATAGACACAAACTTCTAACTTACACATATAGATTTGAGACAACTGGCAAATCCAATAGCATACAAACAAAACTTGGGGAATTTTAGAGTACGCTAAATTCACCAAATTTGATGGTAGGTAAGGGGTTTCCCATACTGTCGTACTGGGGCTTTTTATTTACCGTACTGGCGTACTGGAAGCCCTCTTATTTTACGTACTTCGTACTATCCAAAATTTTGAAAGATTTTTATTTTCCGTACTGCGTACTCTAGAAAATTTCTTTTACCTGTATCAGCGTACTGAAACCCCCCCTTACCCCCCTTCAAATTTCTCCCCAATCCACATACAATCCTAGAACTGCTTGCTCTCTGACCTATTGCTTGACCTCCATGGTGCCAGGCAACCATTTTGCATTCATAATAAATTAGCTTGAACCTGTCTCACAGCTCTCTGTCCATGCATGTTAGCATATGCTTTGAAAGGTTTGGGTCTTGTAGCAAGTTGGGGGGGGGGGGAGACTCCCAACCACTGTGTAATGAGGCGCTCAATAAAATACAGAGTATCTCTTTCTGTTCATGCAGGAACAGATTGACTCCATGCTGCCATATGTACCAGGCAGGCTTTTGTTTCCACTGGTGTCTTAGCTGGCCTGTTTTTACCTGAGGCAATGTCAGTCTGTGGAGCTTATCAGTCCCAAGGGAATTCAGACTCCAGACTTCTAGGCAGAACAAGCCTGAGTGTATCCTCTGGTAAAAAAAGACAACCTACAGAGCTGAGTCCATCACACCAAGGTGGGTAGAATTTGTGTCATCTCAGTGGACACTTTCATGTCTTTGTTTTCTTGTAACCAGTGAAATGAAGCCTGTTCTTCATAACCAATACTGAGACAGTATAGTTTTATCTTGGTTCACAGGTACATGTTTATGTAGTTTCTTTCAAACATCACTTTATAAGTTTAGGACATGGCCACATCGCTTGAACCAAGAACCAAAGCTGAACATTTTAATTTATAAAAATTAGGCTAATACACGAAATTTAAATTATGTTGAACAATGAGAAAGTGTATCATTTCAAACTGTTCCCATTTTGAAGGCACGCAGACAGATTTGCTGTGAAGCAAATCTTCTTTTCTAGTTTCCTATTCATGTTTAATGGTAACTATGGCCTTAAAGTGCACCGTTTTCCATATACAAAGATTTTCATGGTTTGTGACCTTGATTTGACCTTTCAATGTCACTCAAGGTCAAAAAGGACAGCACCAGGTAAAACCCCATATGCCATTTCCTGTACATGTTTAATAGTAAATGTGGCCTAAAAATGCACAGTTTTCGAGATACAAGCTTATTTCACTTATACATGCTCTCACTCACAGCCAGAAAACATGATAATTTGAATTGTCCAGTGTCTGAAATTTGCTTAATGTTAAATAGTAACGGGCTCAACAAAATGTCTATGTGATAGGCCATCCTAAGAAACATATATTTGCCATTTTAAAACATGTCACTGTCTGTAATAGTTTTGAAGATATTCAAGATTTAAGTTTTGGGTATTAGCCTAATTTGCATAAATGTAAATGTTAGAATTTCATCTCGTGCTTCATCCGATGCACTTATGGAACAGTCCTATGTATTGAAGTTGGAATGGCATCTCTGTCTATAATAGAGTTGAAGATATTCAAGACTGGTATTTGATTAATAGTTTTGAAAATATTCAAGATTGAAATTCTGTGTATTCTCCTAATTTGCCCAAATTTAAAAATTACAACTTTGGCTCATGGTTCATGGGATGTGCCTATAGCACAAACCTATGTATTGAAGTTGGAATGACATCTCTATCTATAATAATTTTGAAGATATTCAAGATTTGTATTTTGTGTATTCACCTAATTTGCATAAATTAAAATCCTACAATTATGGTTTATAGCAGAAAACATACCGGATATGTCCGACCATAGACCTGTCATGGTGGAATTCAATGGTTTGGGTATTGTACAGCAGATCATAAAGAGCAGTCCAAGATACTTAAAGTGGTGTAGTCTTGATAATGACTCATTATCTTGCCGATATACAAACAAAGTAAAACAAAGAATCCAGTCTCGAGGTCTTGAATACAAAGAAATCAAATGTACAGATGATATCAACATGCTTGTTGAATGTTTTGTTAAAATCTTAAGGGAAACCGCAGAAGAAAACGTACCTATGTCGGTATATAAGTTTTTCCAAAAGCTATATTGGAATGAGTGTGTTGATTTCCGTAAGAAACGTAAAATGGATGCTTGGCGAGAATAATAAGCTGCTGGCTCACCCAAAGATTCAAACAAACGCTATATTCCATAATCATGAAGAAATGAAAAAAGATTTTAGGAGAGAGCTTAGGAAGGCTAAACATTTAAATAACAGAAAGTTCTACAATGAGCTAGATAATATGAGTGAAATAGACCAGAAAAAGGGAGGTTTTTTGGGAAAATGGTGTTCATTTGGGGTGTTCATGTTCACTATAGAGAGGTGTTCAGAATAGGGAGGTTTTCTTATAATGGAAGCATATGGGAAAAAAATTGGGACCGAGAAAAAAAGGGTTCGGTATATAGAGGTGTTCGGTAAGGGAGGTTTTCCTGCATAGTGGATGGGCACTTGCACTGTTCAAACAAAAAAAAGTAATGTACATTAAGAATTGTAAAATTTTTAAACAATAAATTTGTACATTAAGAATTTTAGATTTTTTTTCCAGTGACTGATTGAGGATTTTGCACAACAGTGTTACAATGCTGTGTATGATCAGTTGAGATGATTCAAATGAATGCTGATTTGCTGTTAGTTTATGCTAGTAATATGTTTTATGCTTGCAATGCTTTTAGATAAGAAAAGAGAATTCCATGAATGAAGGTGTAGTTTTAGCAAATGAAAGTGTGATTTTGGAGTAGTTTATATGTGAATGATACTGTATTTTTGGCAATAAAGTGAATGGTGTTTGAACATTAATCCATCTGTGAGTAATGGTGTATTTTTAGCAATAAAATGAATGAAATGGTGGCAGGTAAAAAATATGGTGTGCGATGTGATTCCCCCTCCACGTAGGCACACTGGGCAAGTGAGGTTATTTGCTTGGCTGAGAGAATCATGACACCAAAGACGTGTGACTTGTGTTTCCTGTGGATGTTATATTTTAAAAAAACATTACTATGCCCTCAAGCAATTGTTTGTTTGGTGTTGTCATTTAAGTCTTTTGATGGAGTATACATTTGGATTTTTGGGGGGAGGGGGGAATCCTTGACATACATGTAAGAAGTATGGTGTTATATGGGCAAAATAATAAAATATGAAGGGAAATGTGGGATAATAAAATTATGTCCCAAATGGCAAAAAAAAAACTTCCTTCGATAATATTTTTTTATCATTATTAGATATCCATATTGACAAAGTAGAAATTTTACACAGTACTATTGAAATTATAAATATTTTTAATTCATTGTAAGAGAATTTTAACAATATAATATTGCTGCTACTGAATGTCTGTAAAAAAAATGACAAACATATGACAACAGGCTGTACACATTGTAACAACTGTTTCTCCCATATATTTTTGTATATTATTGCAAATGAATATGTCTGCAAGAAAATCTCAAACATTCTAACATTTTACAACCTCCTGTACACATTGTACCATTTTTTTTTATTTACAATTTTGTGTATATAATATTATAGGAACAAAATGTGGGTTGGGGATTTGAAAAAAATAAAATGGAATTTTTGTCCACTAAAAAAAAAAAACAATCAAGCAATCATCATAATCAGACAAGCTCAGCTACTATCCTGTCTAGGAAAGGTTTCTCTGATTTTGGATACACTGTTTATTTGTGTGGTTGCAAAAGGGTCACATTAGGGCCTATTAAAAGTCTAATTAACCGTATTTTATGGAAAAGAAAAAAAAGTGGGCACAACTTCTTGTTAGTTTCCCTTGACAAATTTTCAAGCTTCAAGTCCAATTTCACGTACGCCATCTACAGGCAAATTGGCTAACTAGTCAACCAGGACATGCATGCATACGATCTCTAACATGTTGACTGCTGTAGTTCATGTCAACAGTCAACAGGAAACTGTGTGCATTGACTTTGCCATTTGATGATTTTACAGTTGCCCATTTTCAACTTTTGGCGACAGAAATCTAAAGATTATTCACATCATTTTGTTTAACATCAAAACCAAAACGCTAATAATCAATGTTGATAACTTAGCCAAGTTCTAACCACAGTTTATCTGTTTATTGAAAGATCATGCATAAATCCATCGTTCGCGCAGCCATTTATATCCATCGTGAGCGCAGCGCGATCTATCGATGGTTGCGCGATCAACCGATGTGTGCGCCGACGAGAGATCCATTGTCAGCGCAGCGCTATCGGTCGATAGCGCGTAACAGCACTACTATTGGCACTAAATTGAATTTCCCATAGGCGGCCATTATAACACATCCTGGCGTAGACTGAGAGTAAGAGCTTTAACTTTAATGAAGACTATGCTCAACAGTTAAGTTCAAGTCTGACTTACAAAATTAGAGGCATTAATATATATGATGAACACCAAACTTTTGACTTTGCCCCACCTGAACGCAGTCATGTTGGATTTTCACCTGTCTGCACCCAATATCACCTTTAAATTTCCGACCCTCCCCGGAAAAAAATTATACCCAAAATTAATTATTCAAATCACTCTATTTTGTGATGGCAAAATCTGAATTGAAATTATATGTTACAGATTTTAGCCTACCACAAATTCCACCTCTCTCTGGTCAAGCCAAATCCTACAGTGCTATTATACCTTTGTGCTGCCCTCTGTGGCCAATTTAGGAGTTTCTTGCAATGTTTTTGTGCAAGCAAAGGGTACATTCTCGAAATGTCCGCGATATCCACAATACGGACATCGCGGATAACGGAAAGAATTTTATTGCTTAAAGCGTCCTCTAGGGACCATGGCAATAACAATCATCAGAATTGGCAACACTACACCTAGATCGATGTGTGCCAACCTGGTCTAAACAATGCTACAATCGTGATAAAAAGAAAATTTCTTGGCAATCTATCTACAAATGTACATGTTTCACTGTCACATTGATAACACTACAATGCCCTTAGTCACTTCATGCTGCTGTTCTTGCTGGCTAATTAATCAAAGTGCACTAGAATTAATTAATACAAATGCCACCAGATGGAGCTATAATAGTATCGTCACTTTCTGTCACCAAATGCCTTATAGCAGAATTCTGCAGTCTGTCTGGCCAACTTATCAGATGACGTTACCATGAATGTAAGTTTATTTATGTTAGACAAACGGTTAAAATTCACTGATTCTGCAGTGCACTCTACCAAAAGTTGTTCTCTCAACTGGTCATGTTTCTTACACATAAACATAAAATGAATTTCATCTTCCACCTCCCCTGCTTCACATTGTTTGCATATTCTGTCACTTGGTGCAGTACCTTGGTACCTCCCCACCTCAATTTCCAGTTTATGTGCACTTACTCTAAGTTGTGTCAGAGCCCGCCTGTGGCATGGATTTGCAAAATTTAAGTATTTTTCATATTTAAAATCTGTCTTGAAACGCCTGTAGCACCGAAGTTTATTCCCTGCAAAGTTATTGGTTTGGTTTTTATTGAGCTGTTGCAGCCACATCTTAATATACTGATCTTTCATACAATTTACAATGTCAAGATTGCATTCCATTAGTGATCCCCCATACTGGGATAAAATTAGATTAGTATTAAAAGCCCAGGTGTTTCTTTCACCTGTCATTTGAGATGCTTCATGGAATGCCGCGTAAATCAGGGTGTTATCATCAGCACCTTGTAAGTGAAATATGAATTTGATCATTTGTTGCCACATACTGATGTATAGTGGGAACCTGCCAAGCTCTCCATAAACTGCAGCATTGCTTGCCTTAGATCCCACTTGCAGTAGGTATTTACAGTAATTTACATGGCTACGTTCATAAATTTCATTTAAATTTTTGTTCTCAAACCACCATTCCTTATGTGACTTTGGGATATTGGGGAGTCCCCACAGTTCTGAACCATATAGGTTTATTGGTTTAATTAGCTGGTCATAGAGTTTTAGGCCTACATGAGGCTTAATATCACCATCGTATCCCATTGCACGTTTCAAAGCAAACATTGCTTTTTGTGTTTTAAGATAGATCTGTTGCTTTGCCACACTCCAATTTCCATTATTGCTTACATGTACACCCAAATACTCATAGCTCTTGACATTTTCTACTTGCAGTCTACCATATGTGAATAATCGGTTACATATCCTTCCTGTCTTATTAAACTCCATTACCTTTGTTTTATTAATGTTGAGATTTAAATGCCACTTGGAGCAATAAGTATTATTCACAACACAGACATTTTCTGGCTTCGTTTAGATAGTAAAGCGGGCGAAGCCGGCCTTGCAGTGCACAGTGCATCATTATTATTTATCATTTAAATATGATGGTGTTTTGGCGTGATTAAATGCAAATTTGGACGGAATGTCTGCGATATCTACAACACCGGCATTTTCTGGCTTCGTTTAGAAAGTAAAGCGGGCGAAGCCGGCCGTGCACAGTGCATCATTATTATTTATCATTTAAATATGATTGTGTTTTGGCGTGATTAAGTGCAAATTTGGACAGAATGTCTGCAATATCTACAATACCGGCATTTTCTGGCCTCGTTTAGAAAGTAAAGCGGGCGAAGCCGGCCGTGCACAGTGCATCATTATTATTTATCATTTAAATATGATTGAGTTTTGGCGTGACTAAATGCAAATTTGGACAGAATGTCTGCGATAGCTACAACACCGACATTATTATTCATCCTTTAAATAAGATTGTGTATTGCCTATATTTAAGAAATTCAATGTCAGTTCACAAGATTATTTCTTTCTAATTTGGACCTACATCTTACTGCTTGCATCAGGAAAGTATTTTTGCAGTAGATGGTAGTGGTGTTCCGATTAATCGAATTAATCGACAATCGTCCGATTAATTTAAAAGACCAAGCGCTCGATTATAAAATACCCATAATCGATTATACATGAGCGATAATACAGAGTTTAGTGCTAATCGCGTATTTGTCCGGTAAAACAAGTTTTTAGTAGAATATTTTTTGGTAAAAATCTTAAATGAATCGATAGAACATTACCCAAGTCAAAACACTATAATAAAAATGGTTTTTATGACATTTCTGCAGTATTTTCACGGTCTTTTGAACTCCGACACGGTACACCACACCGGCTATCTGAATGATACAACTCTCAAAATTTACGCTAAAACTTCGTAACTTTGCCCCTTTGCCGCCACGACGTTTTGCGTCGTCCGCTATTGGTTTTTATACTGCTGGAATCCTCAGAATTTCGTCTCTTAATGTAACAAGCTCTCTTATTGGCAAAGAAATAAATATTCCTGTGGTATCCCTCCAAAAATAGCCAAGAATGAAAATCGAACCTCATCATAAATGCGCTGGGTCATTTCCAGGTTTCTTATTGGATGGATTTGGTCACGTGCAAGTCACCGTCCAATCAAACTCGTTGTTTGCCATGTGCTTGAGTCAAGTTTGATTTGTTTTGCAGGTGAACATGTCGCATTCACGCAAAGATTATAGGACCAAGATGCGAAATTTTGACATCATACTTTCGCAGAACGACTTCGATGGAACAGATTCAGACACAGATAAAGCAGGAATGAAAATTCCATAAGCAAAGCAAGGAAAATACGCAGATTCCGTCTCCGCACGGTGACGAAGCTGAGCCTGATTGAGATTTGCGTCAACATGATGTGTTGTCGATCGCTGTCTCAGATACGTCACGGCACGATGTTTTTATCCAAAGTTTGTTGTTTTAATTTGATTAAAATGTCTGAAAGGATAAAAATCTGTATAAAAGAACAAATGAGGAATGAAATTTATGATCGAAGGCCAGGAAAAATATACGTATATAACGGAAAACCATGCCCTGACTCGTGCCTGTTCACACTCGCTTGTGTTGCACGGCCCGTGACCGTGTTTGTTGGTAAAAAAAAAAAAAAGGTGACCAGACGCTTGACATCCCATAAAGCTTAAAAAATTTAGGGGGTAAATTGAAATAAAAATTGCACAGAATTATACCTCATGTAATTTCTGCCCGACTTTGTGTTGATCACTAGGATTGAATCGCAAAACTCACAGAGCCTGGGCACGTTCAATCCAGGATGTCCTCTCTTGCGCAAGCGATTAGAAAACTGCCCGGTGGCACACTGTATGCGATACCAGATACTGGCAGAGTGCTAGGAGTTAAGGCAGTTACGTTGTGATATAAGTGCAGAGAGCCAAAGATTAAACAAAACTAACTCCAACAAAAAAGCCAATATATTTCTTTGAATTTCAAATGTTGGGTGTAGTCCCTGTACTGATCCTTGTTAGGCTGTGGTGGTGGCGCGGGGGTGGGGGGGTGGGATCTTTTGCGTGATGTGTGATAAAAATTATGTGTGATGAGAATTGAGAAGAAATAAGTTTGTGTGATGTCACTGATGTGTGATTGCCTGGTTAGGCATTTTAATTTTATGTGACATTATGACATAGCCACGAAATGGAGGGATATCCCCTGTTGTCACTCCTTTCATGTGAATGTGATTGAAAACATTTAATGTGTGGTTGCAGCATTTAATTTTGTGTGATGGGTACCCTCCCTCTCCCCTCTGTAGTGTATGACTAGTAGTACATATTAACTGATTTCTTTTAATAAAGTCAATAAATTGTGACTTAAATATGCTTTGTAGTACTAGTTAGTATAGTAGTAGCAGTAGTGTAGAAATAGTGCTTCTTTACTTTTGCAGGTAACACATGCATGTCACATAATAAAGCACTAGAAAGCACAAGTAAATGCAAGAAGGCAATCCAATAGGGTGGTATCTCTGGTGTGTACCTTCATATTTTGTTTTAAAATAGAACTTGAAACTGGTTAATTAAGCTCTGTCAATGAGTTGTTGAGAATACTCCCAAAACCGATTATAATCGATCATCGGTCACTTCTAAAAACCAATCATCGAGACTTTGAAATTTGGACCAATTCCCAACCCTAGTAGATGGCATAATATTTTGTCATCACATTGCTTGTGCAAAATTTGATCAAATGACATGTACATGACTTCTGGATATTTGGGTCAGCAATGGCTGACAGATCAGAAAAGAAATGGACATGTTGGATTACCATGGCCCTATTATTAGACTGGAATGATACCATATAATGTGGATTTATATCTGTGGAAAGAGGACATATAAAGGTAAGAGATCATGACACATCTTTTGTACCACTTTTTAAAAATTTCTTATTTGTATGATTCAGATTCAGATTCAAACAGCTTTAGTGTATATTCTCGTCCACATGGGACCAAATACAAAGCAAGTGGCGCCCTCAAACGGGCTTCAACTATCATACATAATATACAAAGCAGGCAAGGGAGCCCTCACGCGGGATGCCTGTGAACTAATAACATAACATAACATACATTAGTAACAACGTAAGCATTAATGAAAAAACTAGTGTATAACCCACAGAGTTCCAGAATGGATGTATGTATGTGACACCAGTTAATATCATCAATGACGCTATAGCTCCACTTGTAATTTTCGTAATTTGTATGTATTTATATTTCATTTCAGTGTAATGACAAGTTCAATATGTCATGTATTTCCTTGCTTTATTATTTATATATCTAGATGTAGTTTTGTACCGTATTGATCATATTGTACTTTATGTAAAAAGTGTGTTGATCAATAAAATATTCGTATTCGTATCATGGCCGCCTTGTTGGATTTTGTGTATCTTGGTGACGTCACAGCCTTAAGGCCGAAGCGGCTGCTAGCCAATCAATCTCGGTCATGTGTACCGTCATTTCGACTGTAGGAAATTTGGACACGCAACATCCTGCCCCACTTTAGGTCAGTCAGGACCCGGAGTTCATTACTAATACAAGAAGGTCAGTCAGGACCAAGAGTTGATTATTAATACAAGGTAAGTACAGAACCTTCACAACATTGGTGTCAGAGTTTGTAAAGAAAACCACACCGGAATTGCAATCAAAATCTTCGAAATATCTCGCATTTGAAATAAAGCTTGTGTGTTTCACGCAGACCTTTCAATAAATACCTCAATTGCAAGATATAAACATAAATGTTCCTGTCCAGTGTCTCATATTTATGGGTTCCTTGAAAGTCTGCGTCATTCATGTTGCATTTTGGTAAAGTTTCATGACATAGGGAATAAGATACTGACATCGTTCATTGAACTGCTGATAGAATTCCGCCCCCAAAATCGTGACGGCTGCCATTGCCGAGCGAGAATAAAGCTTCAAAATTTTTGCTCGCATTTTTGTGGAGTTGTTCAAACCATACGTTAATGACATAATTCTTCCGACGAGTAGGTGACAGTGTTTCATTAACTCTGAAGGCCCATGTATTCTCAACATTGATCATTTGAAGGGATTCATCAAAGGCAGCTTCTAATATTCTTTGTCTTAAACAACCATTGTTTATCGTTCTTGGGGATTTTCACTGGTCCCTATATTTAATACAAAGAGAAACTTAACAAACCTAATTCTGTAAGCCCATGTACCGTTTGAACAATATCAAGTCCGATATTCTAAGAGCAAAGTCCTATTGCGTACCATTCACTGAAAAACTGTATTGTTCTAAATCATAATAGCAAATCAATTTATGAAAGGAACAAATCATATTCATAAAATTTGAAATTTAGAAGAAAGTTTTAGGCATTATTAGCCTTTAAAAATTCGGGTCATCAGCGGGGAACCAGCGCAAGACTTGTTTCGGTGCCATATTACATATTACATAGGTAACGAAGCACACGAGCATACTTTCTGCACAACACTTAAGTTCTAACCGTAACGGGCGGGGGGAAAAAACTTGCTGTTCAATGAATAGCGTACACCCCCCTGGTGTGACACAGAAAGCATGTATAATTGGCCAGACGATCTGATAGTGATACTGCAGAGGGAGTAAAATAGAAAATGGAAGACCCGGAATTTTCAAGCCTGCATCCCATAATTTCTGTGTCGAGGTTTCATAGCAAAAGGTACTATCTCGAATTGTCCGCGATGTCTTCAACACGGACATCGCGGACAATTACAACACGCACATTTTCTGGCTCTGTGTCGAGATTAAAGCTATGGAAGCCGGTATACACGACTAAGCTTTGGCATGATTAAATGTAAATTTGGACGTTGGCTATTGCTTTCTGGATGGATCTGAGCACTTTTCTTTCTCTTTATTCTTTTCTTTCTGAAGTTCGGTGTTTAGCTCTGCATTTGGGGTGGATATGAGCATTTTAAACTTGCTTTCTTTCTTTTTCTTTTTCTTTCTTTCTTTCTGTTATCTATTATCTCTTTTATCAACAATTATAAAATGCCTGTAGCTGGAAATATAACTAATTATTTAAATGTTTCCCAATATTGATTGGAGCCTTGAAAAACCAAGCATCATGAAATGGGATTCTTGAAAAAGTGGAAGATGACAACTTAAACCCTGTGACAACTAGCGCCGTCTCCCGGCCCCTGCTTGTTGTTCCAAGCCTATATAAAGAGTTCAATGGTTTTATTATTTATTAACATTCTCAATGAAAAAAAAAAAGAAAGAAACTACTACCATGTTGCCATTAATTATTGGGAAATTATGAAAAATACACATTCATAACTTTCATAATTTTATTATCTGCTTGGACTCACATCAATACATTATACACACATGCATGTGACCAGGGATCCAAATTATAATTGACCTTTATGCCAACACAATTCAATCACACAAACACACTTCTGATGAATGACATCATATGACCAAGTGGTCATGGAGAAGACAGTGATACCTACTATTTAAGACCACCCAATCTGCCAGCCATAAGTGGCTACAAATAGCACATACTCTTAAATTACTCATGATTTACAAAGAATATATATCCGCTGTTGCTCCATGATGAGTCCACTAAAACTCTGTTCCCACATACAATGCAATGGTACCTGCTCAAAAGACCACCTCTCATGAAAGACCCGTTAGTTTTTAAGACCGCTCTTTCAAGACACTGGCCTCTAATTTCTTTGCTATCTTACCTGCAGAACATGCACCTGTCATATGTGACTGCTCTTGTCTGGCTTTAAGAGTGGTCTTAAATAGGAGGTACCACTGTAGTCCATGTCATGCGAGGTCATCCGGAAGGCAGGCCCTGAAATAGCCCCTCTAGACAGGTAACCTCTCACTAGAGGTACAATAACACAAAAAGATAGTAGTAGGGACCTGCCAAAAAAAAGTGGCCTTTCAAGCCAGGTAGTCTCTCATTTGGAGCGACTTATCAAGACAGGGGGCCACTGTACATAATCATTGATAACTGAAATATTCTCTATTGTAGGGTACTGCAGTGATAATTTACATTTTTTGAATTGCCTTATATACTAAATGTGGACCCATACCTTAAAATTCAACCCTTTTTCCCCACTGCATATGCAGATATCAAATTTTCTTAAATATGTAAAAGAGGGATTGTGATGTTTTGCAACACTTGTTTCTTGCTTAGCCAAAAATAAATATTGAATTTACGTTCGTTTTGTTGTGTTAGTTTCATTTTGTTGATTCATTTACGAGGTATATATCAAGATCGGGAGTAATTTATTAAGGATTGGTAAGGTAAAAAAAATGCAGGGATAAATACTAACAAGCTAACAGCTCCTGTGGTTGTGTATATTCAATTATTGAAGCAGGTGTCAACTAATATACAACACTGATAAGATCAAATAGGGTGCTTAACAGAGTACACAAGTCATTATGACAGGTCTGCTGAAGTGGAGTATCTCACCATGGTGCCCCCTCAAAGTTTGTGTATTTATATATGGAGGGTTGCCCAAGGGATATCACACATCAGAACACCTACTGTAAATATAAAAAATTACTCTAACTAAATACCAATTTAAAAACAAATGTTGAGAGTTGCCAAATGAACACAAAATCACCATTAAAGACAATAAAAAGGACATACTATCAGTGTTGGTCCCCTTCATAATGCTTGTGAATTTCCAGTCTAATTTGCAGGTGTATTAAAGACCCAGAGTCTGATCTCAGTATACATGTAACATACTAACATGGGTCGAAATTAGGGAAATCAGGGGAATTTGGTTGCAATGCAACAATGTAAAATTTGTAAGGGCTAGTTTACAATCCCTATTTGCCCAAATGACAACTTTTTATTTCTCAACTTAATCGTTGTGGTGTTTTATAACAAGAAATGAGACAGACCAGGTATCACAAGTGGTCTGGTGGCATTTAGATACAGTTAACATACAAGTTAACATTTTATACAATTCCGGGTATTCCCCAAAGCCGTATAACCCTAGAATTTTAGGGCTTTGAAATCATTATCCCCATTATAATGAATAGGAGTGTAGGGCTTTAATTTTTCTATTGTTGCTATTCTTAGCAATCCCACTACTCTTTAAGAAAATCATAGGGAAAACCCTGCACTGAAATGACTCTAATAGGAATCAACTATTACATGTTTATTCAGCTGAATCTGCAACACAGAATACACATAATTCTTGAATGTTGTGTACCTTTGCAGATGGGGTAACATAATATGACCTTGTGGGTTATACACATAGATGCTTTTATAATATATAATTATGAAATGAAATATAGCATATCAAGTATTTCTTTCTGAATTGAAAATGGAAATTTTGACATTTGTTTTTTAAAATGAAGTCAAGAATATCAAGTATTTCTTTGTGAACTGAAAATGGAAATTTTGACATTTGTTTTGGGTCTACATGCAATGATTTAATACCATATTCCACATTAATTAGTCTGTAGCTAACGTACAATTTTACTTCTTAACCTGTTCTCATTTTTTCCCCTTAAATTTTGTTAAATTTTAACATGGATGCATACAATCGCGCATTATATCGATACTGACAATAGCACAGGCACACTGCTCGTTGTGAAATTACCTGTAAATTCCAAGTGCTGTGTGACTCAGTATACAATTATTTGGTGAATTATTTACATCAAAGAAAATGGGTAACTTCATGATCGGCCATGATCTTGTATGATTATGAACATGATAAATCCCGGTTCCCAAAAAACAAGTCTAAATATCAGACTAATATACAGAGTCTAGGCTCACCATAACCCTGGCCTTATGTTTGGACCGAGACCATGTTGCCGCCTTATATTACATTTAAACGAAATCTGAAATTTGTCCACGTCCAAAGTCTAAAATAACTAATAGTTCCATGTTTAAGAAAGTTGCAGACGCCACAAGTTGAATCCACGTCCGTAATGCCATGTATGTACTCTCACACCAAACGTTCACGGACAATTCGAGATTGTACCTGTTGCGGTTTCATATGTCAGCTGTACAGTCACGATGCTGAGCTGGGTTTAATGAGATGCGAGATTAGGGGTCGAATCAGCAGCCTCGTTCTCAGTTGCATTGCTGGGCAGTGCTCATGTGAACAGAGACGCATGGGCACATCTTGGTCCCTGCTATTTGGGAGTGTTGAGGTGTTCACGGATCACATGAAAGGGGTGTAACAAGTGATTTACCACTTACAGTAAAACCTTCCTATACCAAACACCCGTGGGACCTGAAAACTGAAAAAAAGTGTTTGGTATGGGGAGGTGTTCAGGTTTGCTAACATTGGAAGTATACATTCGGGACCGAGAAATGGTTTTCAGTATACAGGTGTTCGGTTAGAGAGGTTTTACTGTATATATCAGTCAGTGCATTTATTGGGTTACGATTAATGGTCATTTTACCAGCATCCTGTCACCCAATACCCCACTGAAGACACAAGAGAAGCCTGTTTGGAACACCCACCAACCAGATAATGCTCTGGCATTCTAATTTAAAACAGATCCGTGAAATTTTCAAGATACAAGTGGTCCAACAGTGTTTCCGTTAGGAATTTTTTCAGAAGAAAATATAGGATGTTGGGACCCTTTGAATTTTGCTGAGGAGGTATTGCATGATCTGAAAAGGGTCATATACCCACATTTGGGGGTTAACGGAAACCCTGTCCAATTTGAATAACAGAACAGTCCATTTTATCAGAAGTGATGGGGGTTTAGAACAACTGATAAAATAAAACCTTTTCTGTAATAACATAAATTAGGCTAAGTTTCATACTTGCTAATATTTTAAGTTGTGAAAAAAATATATTTGAGCATTCTAGGGCAAATTGTACAGATTTGAGCAAAATTCAAAGGGCCTCACCCCCTAAATATGTCATTTTGGGGTTCCTTCCTTTTTGGCTGAAAGGTGGACACAGGGTTGTCACTATCCCACTACCCCCATTGGATTATGGATCTGTATGCTTTGGCAGTGCATTCTTGGTGCAAATTGCTGGGAATACACCCCATGTTACAAAAGTGGAGCTTTGTAGAAAATGTGGATTTTTTTACAAGATGGCAGATTTTTGAGGTTGAAATTCAAAGTCAGTTCACAAGGTTATTTCTTTCTAATTTGGACCTACATCTTACTGCTAATATTTTAAGTTGTGAAAAAAATATATTTGAGCATTCTAGGGCAAATTGTACAGATTTGAGCAAAATTCAAAGGGCCTCACCCCCTAAATATGTCATTTTGGGGTTCCTTCCTTTTTGGCTGAAAGGTGGACACAGGGTTGTCACTATCCCACTACCCCCATTGGATTATGGATCTGTATGCTTTGGCAGTGCATTCTTGGTGCAAATTGCTGGGAATACACCCCATGTTACAAAAGTGGAGCTTTGTAGAAAATGTGGATTTTTTTACAAGATGGCAGATTTTTGAGGTTGAAATTCAAAGTCAGTTCACAAGGTTATTTCTTTCTAATTTGGACCTACATCTTACTGCTTGCATCAGGAAAGTATTTTTGCAGTAGATGGCATAATATTTTGTCATCACATTGCTTGTGCAAAATTTGATCAAATTACATGTACATGACTTCTGGATATTTGGGTCAGCAATGGCTGATAGATCAGAAATGAAATGGATATATTGGATAACCATAGCCCTATTATTAGACTGGAGAAATACCATAATGTGGATTTATATCTGGGAAAGAGGACATATAAAGGTAAGAGATCATAACACATCTTTTGTACCACTTTTTAAAAATTTCTTATGTGCATGTGATACCAGTTAATACCATGGCTGCCATGTTTGATTTTGTGTATCTTGGTGACGTCACAGCCTAAAGCTTAGCTTGGAACTGAGGCGTGCTGGTAGCCAATCAATCTCATTCATGTCTCAGCATTTCGACTGGTAGGGAATTGACATGCAACAGAAAGGATGCCCCAAAAAGGAAGATTGAAAAAGGCAAACGCCAACCAGCTGGCAAAAGCTGCCACAAAATGTAACCAGTCGATACAGTTGATGTTCAGCAAGCAGACACAAAGGTGAGCTTTTGATGAAAAGTGTGCATTCACAGACACAGACAAACCTAGGCTTTTTACCTCAGCTGACTTGTCAGTCAGCTGAGGTTTTTTGAGGGTCCGTCGTCCGTCCGTCCGTCGTCCACAATTCACATTTTCGACTTCTCAAAAACCGTCAGCCAGATTCACTTCAAACTTGGTGGAGATGTGTCTTGGGTGGGTCTCTACCAAGTTTGTTCAAATGGTCACGGTCCAGTGATTTTTGGATTTTTAATGATTTTTTTTGTTCTTTTTTGGATATTTCTTAAAAAATCTTCTTCTCCGAAACCGCTCACCCAATTGCTTTGATATCACACAGGGACACTCCCTGGGACTCCTAGTTCTTAATTTGTTAACCAGGTGGCGCTGCAATTTTTTCCTAATTTTTTATGAATTTTTGTGTGTTATAGCTATTTTCGACTTCTTCTCCAGAACCATCACTCAGATTAAGCTGAAACATGGTGGATATGTTCCTTGTAGAAGGGTCAAACAAAGTTGTTCACTATGTGGGAATGCTGCAGATTCCTGATTTTTAACGATTTTTTCAGTAAAACTTGTCGGTCAATGCAGGTTTCCTGTTGATTACTATGGAAGTCAATGAGCATTCTAATGCTAATTCACATTTTTCGACTTCTTCTCCAAAACCGTCATCCAGATTAACTTCAAACTTGGTGAGGATGTACCTTGGGTGGGTGTCTACCAGGTTTGTTCAAATGGTCATGCTCCAGTGATTTTTGGATTTTTAATGAATTTTTTAGTTCCCATTTTTGGACAAATCTTAAAAAATCTTGTTCGCGAAAGCATTACTTAATCACTCTGATATCACACGGAAAGACACCTAGGGACTTCGTGTTCTAAATTTGTTGACCAGGTGGCGTTGCAATTTTTTATGAATTTTGGTGTGTTCTAGCTATTTTCGACTTCTTCTCCAGAACCGTCACTCAGATAAAGCTGAAACGTGGTGGATATGTTCCTTGTAGAAGGGTCAAGCAAAGTTGTTCACTATGTGGGAATGCTGCAGATTCCTGATTTTTAACGACTTTTTCAATTCGGGTACTTATCGGTCAATGCAGCTTTCCTATTGATTACTATAGAAGTCAATGAGCATTCTAATGCTAATTTACATTTTTGACTTCTTCTCCAAAACCGTCATCCAGATTAACTTCAAACTTGGTGGGGATGTACCTTGGGCGGGTGTCTACCAAGTTTGTTCCCATGGTCATGTTCCAATGAATTTTGGTTTTTTATGATTTTTTTTTTTCAAAAATCTTTACAAAAGTTTGAATAGGAAAGTTTTAACATGGGAATTTCTTGTAATATTTATAACTTAAATACTTTTGGCCAGATTTACTTCAAACTTGGTGGGGATGTGCCTTGGGTGGATCTCTACCAAGTTTGTTCAAATGGTAACACTCTATTGATTTTTGGAATTTTTATGAATTTTTTTTTTTGGGGGGGGGAGCAAACCTTAAAAACTCTTCACCTCTGAAACTGCTCACCCAGTTGTTTTGATATCCTTCATAGACACTCCCATAGACGCATAGTTCCCAATTTGTTCACCGGGTGGCACTGCAATTTTTTCTACTTTTTTTTTTTTTTATGAATTTTTTATATAGTTTTGTTATTTTTCACTTGTTCTCAGATTAAAGTGAAATGTGATGGATATGTTCTTGTGGAAGGGTCAAACAAAGTGTTTACTAAGTGGCACTACTTTAGATTCCTGATTTTTAAGTATTTTCCTTTCGGGTACTTATCGATCAATGCAGCTTTCCTATTGATTACTATGTAAGTCAATGGGCATTCTAGTGCTAATTCACAGGACAACTGACACAAAATTTACTGTTTACTTGATAACTTGAGATCTTTTTTCAGTTAGTACTGTGATGCTGCACATGTTAAAGTTTTTGTATGAAGGTCATGCTCAGACAGTTAGGGCCTGTATTTTTCCGTTTCAAAATGAGTGTTTTTCCGTTTTGGGAAACTACAAATTCCGTTTCATTTCCGTTTCACTAATTCTAGGGCACGATTTTAGCACTGGTCAATAAAAAAAGGAAAAACAGTTGATCTTATCGCCTCTGGAAAATGTTGATCAATCAACGAACGGCAAAGTGACTCCATATTGTTTACTATTTAGCAAAAAGGATGCTGGGAGAAAAGGAATGAAATAATAGAGTTAGAAGGCAACAGGTTAAATTAGAATTCCAGAGTACAGGGAGGGGAAGGAATGGGAATGGTGGTAGCCCTTATAAGGGCTCCCATGGGGGCTCCCATGGGAAAAGCCTGAGCCTTAGAGGCGGGGATAGGGTGTGAGAGGAATGGATATTTTTTTTTTTTTTTTTTTTTTTTTTTTTTTTTTTTTTTTTTTTATTCCCTAGGCCACCTGTGTCACAGAGTGACACAGGACCGCGGCAGACAAGCGGAGAGCCACCGTATTATTATTATTATTTACGTTGACAGCCTCCACCAACAGACGGCGCTACTATCATTGTACCTCTGTTGCGCGTTATATCTATATGCCATGCAAATGAATGGATATGGTAGCAATGGGGTCTATAGCGCGCAGGTGTCCGGCCTGTCGTTAAATTTGCTCCACGTGGTATCGATAACACCGCCGACTCGTCAAATTTGGATCCAAGTCCGTGTGTTTTGCTTTATGCGATGACATATGTGGTGATTTTGAATTATTTGAGAGGCAAAATTCACAAATTCCGCTTAATTTCCGTGGCATTTGCCGATTTCCGTTCCAAATCATAAATTCCGTTTGAGATCATAGATTCCGTGAATTCCGTCCGTTTTCCGCGATCGCGGAAAAGTACTGGCCCTAGACAGTACATGAATGACTTTGACCTCATTTCTGTTGTCACAGTGCAACATATATGAATTTTACTCTTCATTACAACTTGAGAACTACTTGAGCCTGGATGTTGCACATGTTAGTGTTCTTTTATAATGGTCAGACTTACTCAGAACATGGGTGACCTTGATCCTCTCCCAAGTTCATAGATCTGCAAGTGTTATGAATGTCAAGATCGGCTGAGCATGGGCTGTTCACACAGCCCTCTTGTTTTTGTTCTTTTTGGGGGCAAGTCTTAAAAAAATTTTTTCTCTTATTTCCAACCAGTAGAGCAACATACTTTCTTGGTTGATAGTTCTCACTGACATTTTCTACTGTCTCTACTCTCTCTTCAGTATCAATTGACAGAGACATCCTTGTATGCACTTTATCCTCTGATAATCTGTACATCATCACAGTTGCCGTGCCTGTAGGTACAAACTTTTGATGGCTTCTTGTCTCCACAATATTTCTGATTGAGGAGGACTTTCTGTATTCAAGCTCCTCTGCACGAGTCTGAAAATTTTTGGAAGTAATGTGCCTTGATGGTTGTGACACAAGCCAAAGATATATGGCCTTCGAGGGAGCAGCAGGGTATTGTCGCAGTGAGTAGGAGGGCGAAGCGACTGGAGGGCCCTGGACTGTACATCTTTGTATGAGAGGCTATTTCGTATTTTTGTTTACACACAACCTCTAAGAGAAGTGCGTAATTGTCCAATCTAGGTGCGAGTACAGTAATGCCACCCGATAGGAGGGAACTTTACCCAAGACCAAGCGGTCAACTGTTGGCTGTTGTGTGTGCAGTTCAGTCGTGTGTACATCGCCACTTTGGGAAACAATCGCATTTTAGCATTACCACAAGGCTTTTGTGTGCCAATATTTGCTGGTATACGAAAAATATATATATATATATATAACTTTGCTTTTACCCAAGTTTACAGTTTCAAGGCAGACTTTGTTCGAAAACTTCGGCACATGTTACCGCAATACAGAACTTGAGGACGGGCTTGCGCTTCCCTTAAGGCTGAATGATAATTAACCCAAATACTGGAGTTTGCACATCCGGGTATACAAATCGAGACGCACGGTCATCTATTTGCACGAGGACGAATCTGGTGATTGTTGTGTCTAACTCTTTGGATTGCATAGACAAGAAAGAAAGACCAAAGTTTAATATAGTAGGCACATCAGAGCACTGTCCGCATAGAATGACAGAATCTGTTATATTCTAGCAACGGATAAAGTGTTCAAACGATCACTATTTCACCGCAACCCAAATGAGGCCCCAGCATACGTGATGAAAAGCCAGAGCCGATCATTATTTTTACGTGCCACGGGGCTCTCTTTGGGATGTAGGATATTAGATTAATTTAATGGAAAGCCTTGATATTTAATAAGCCAAACTGTATGAATCATGCTGTGCAGCTGGAGAGATGAAATTAGCATGTGTGTTAACACACACTTTTCTGTTTTTATCCTCGAATTCTTTCTCTTTTACCTTACCAGCAAATTTGTCCGACACTTTTCTCAGACACTATTTTACATATCACAAAAGTTGTAACAATTTAAATTATGCTAATTAGCAGCATTTGAAATTTTAAAACTTGAATATCTTCAAAACTTTTAAAGGTAGAAATGTCATTTTAACTTCTAATAGGGCGTTATTGACCACTGTGCATGTAATGAATCTAAAGCAAAAGTTGTAGCCATTTAAATTACACTTATTAGCAGCATTTGAAATTTTAAAACTTGACTATATTCAAAACTGTTATAGATGGAGATGTCATTTCAACTTTTACTAGGGGATTGTTGACCATTGCGCATGTAATGAATCTAAAACAAAAGTTGTAGCAATTTAAATTATGCAAAGTAGCAGGATTCGAAATTTTCAGTCTTGAATATCTTTAACATCTTCAAATAGATAGAGATGTCATTCCAACTTCTTGTAGGGGGTTGTTGACTATTGCGCACCTAATGAATTACAAATAAAAGTTGTAGCAATTTAAATTATGCTAAATAGCACCATTGGAAATTTTAAATCTTAAATAAATCCAAAGCAATAAAAGATCGAGCGCCATTCCAACTTCTACCCCTGTGTTATGGAATAGTTGCACATTGCCATACCAATATGCTTTGAAGACATACACACTGATTTGCTATGCAGCAAATCATCTTTCCTAGTTGATTTTGCACGTTGTAAAACACAGATACCATGTAAATTAAAGATTTGCCACAGATTACACTATAGGCCCTGGGGCCTTGTTATGGGACAGGAGTATGTCACAATCCCCCCCCCCCCCCCCCTGTCTTGGTGGGGATGTGCCTTGGGTGGATCTCTACCAGGTTTATTAAATGGGCACCCTCTAGTGTACATAGACACTCCCAGGGACACCTAGTTCCCAATTTGTTCACCAGGTGGCGCTGCAATTTTATTTGATTTTTCTATGAATTTTTTTTGTATGGTTTTGCTATCTTTCACTTGTTCTCAGAACCGTCACTCAGATTAAGCTGAAATGTGAAAATTTACTGTTTACTTGATAACTTGAGATCTGTTTTGAGTTGCTACTGTAATGCTGCACATGTTAATGTTTCTGTGTGAAGCTCATGCTTAGACAGTACATGAATGATCTTGACCTTGTTTCTGGGGTAACAGTGCAACATACATGAGTTTTTACTCTCCATTATCACTTGAGAACTACTTGAACCTTTCCCAAGTTCATAGAGCTCCAAGTGTGATGATTGTCAAGATCAGCTGAGCATAGGCTGTTCACACAGCCCTCTTGTTTAATTTTTTTTTTTTTTTATGCCTACCGTAGAGTACTTTAGTTGTAGCCAGAGTTTACTTTTATAATCTTTTCATTTTTTATCTTGAAATTTTATAAATAGGAATTTTAGGAACTCTTGTCATCACTGGGACCTCCAGTCTTGGTGCTGCTGTAAAACAAGTTGGTGCATATATGTGCAGGATATCATGCTTTGGTGATCTGTAACCAATGTTATATGTGGTTGGAGGAGTGTGCAAAAGTGACTGATGTGAGGATTGGGAGAGCTTATGCACGGTTGTATTCTTTGAAGTAGATACAACCAGTGGTGCTATTTGTACAATGAAAAAATAAAGGATTCAATGACAAATGATTTAGAATTATCTTGTTTAAATGGTTTTGTATAAATGATACATTTTGGTTCTGAAAATTGCTTTTTGTGATTTTATAGCCAGATGATAGACACACAATTAACCAGCTTGGATTTATGTTCACTGTTAGGTAATTTTGGAAGCCACATGTTTGAGTTTGTCAAATCAGTTTGTTTGAATGGATTTCAAATTTTAGTAAGTTCCAGTCTTCAAATTTTATGACATGGCAATTAAGTTTTAGTCCTGTCATGTAATTGTGTTAGTGATTAATAATGTCAAATTTGGTATACACTCCCATGGTTCAGGACCCAACGGGCACTCCATTAGTTATCAAAGGGGGATACTGCATTCATCTAGTGCTATAAGATTAACCAGTGATGCCAAAGGTATTCATCAGCAGGGTAAACCATGGGCACCATGTACACATTGAAACCCAAGCAGGCTCAGACAAAATTCTCTCTACCTAAAGAAGTATAAAAATATAGT
The DNA here is from genome assembly GCA_964020975.1 of Hermodice carunculata. NCBI lineage: Eukaryota > Metazoa > Annelida > Polychaeta > Eunicida > Amphinomidae > Hermodice > Hermodice carunculata. Next base: position 108,382,741 of record OZ026616.1, on the reverse strand, counting down.
TTCAACGTGTTTGGTTGTATACTGGACAGGTAACAGTGAGTGATTACTGAACACTGATTTTGTTAACATGTTAAATGACTGTAATCATGCAAATCAAGAGCAACCAATAAGTGTTTTGAGTATGTAAATGACAAGAAAAAGGTCATATTAAGATAACATCTGGTTATACATGCTAAAATACAGATATATCTAAGTGCATCATTAACAAAATTATTGTTTGCTTCTGTTCATGCTTACTCTTGCATATTCTTGTACTTATAGTACTTGTACTCCATATCATCCAATATTTGCGTGGCTCGACAAAGTGTCAGGTTTCCGCATAATATGGCTGTTAAAAAAAAAAAACCCCTGCCCTTCTTGAGTGTTAGGGACAACACTGCTTCAGTTGTGATGATGACACATATAATTACCACCTAGATCTCCTAACATTCTACCGTTCAATATTCTAAGACCTGCAGAAATACACAAATGAAGACGGGTGCGACCTTGGGTGAAAACTACCTTATCCTGGTTGTTTCTGAGTATAATTTGGTCATCATCACAAATATACATGTTTTGATCAACAGCGTACCAGTCATTATCATTCTCAATTAAGTCCAGCTGTGTACCAGTACGAGAATTAAAATCACCTGTGAGCATAACCATTCCTTGCATTGAAAATTTTGTGATTGTGATACTACAGAACAGAATCAATGCTGGCAAGGTCTACTTGCCAGAACAAAACATAATTTATAAAATAGGCAATATTATTGTAAAAAGGCCTTGCAGTTAGAAAAACACCTGAATCCTGTTTTAAAAAGCTATTTTCTTTGTTAAGTATATAATACCTGAATTGCAGAAGTAAACAGGTACATAGCACAGCGTGACAGAACGAGTTTAGCCAAGATGCCAGGATAAATTTGGTCCTACCTGTTGAGTTGTTGCTTGGTCTTGCCAGTATTATGTTTTCACACCGGTAATTGAACCTGTGGAAATACAGACTAACAGGGTTACCACCTTCTAGTTTACTCAACGGATAACAAACGTATGTTTTACACACCAAAATATTTGTAAGAATTTTTTACATTAAATAAACACCAGAAAACTTGGACATGAATGGGAATTTTTTCTGCAAATTGCCATGGCAACCAGCTTTGCGTAGTACTACTTGCAATATCATTGCGCACACACAGTGTTGACTCCAGCTGAATCACTGTGTATTCTCGGATCCGCACATCCGGGAATCTTAGTTTACATGCCCGCGTTACTCGGTGAATCTCCCTGAAAGCGTTTGTGGATACCCATTCAATGTATGCTAAGCGTTACTCGAAAACCAGCGCTAAAACCCCAAGTTATGATTGTCAAAACCTCTCCAATGTTTCTTTCAGTAGCAGAATTTGGCAAAATGATGCTGCCTTTTTGTTGATTTGCGGTCGACAACATGGAATAAATTTTGGATAAAATGTCTAATATTACATAGGACTAGCGCGCTCATTTGCAGAACAACAGTAGTCAGCTGATAAGCAGCTTATGACGCGTTGGCAGATCCGAGAATACTGGTGCTAGTATACATACCTTCATAATCTTCATGTCAGCTCAAAGTAGACATTGTTTTCCACTATCAAGCCAAAATCTGCCTTTCTGGTAGCACATTTTTTTAATATACAGCCCCTGTATCTCTAGGCCTGATATTTTATTGCCACTCTCCAATCATGTTACCTCAGCACAGGCAAAATTTTCCCCCGTGGAACCTTTTGACCCTTACTTTTGTTGTGCACCGTATCGGAATCTGGGCCAAATAAGAATATTCCCAAAATGTGCTGTGCCACCGTGGAATTCCAATATTGCGTGGCCATATCGGAATCGTATTCGGCGCCGAAAATCAAAACGATTAGTGGTTGTTTTTCATAATTTACTTCTTGTTTCTACTCAAACATCGAAGTAACAGTGTCCAAGCTCAATTTTGTGCAAGAGGCGTCAAGTGCCATTTTGTTGACTTGTCATTACAAATGGGCCAGAGATGGGTTATAACCTGGATCACCGGTGGGCCACACAGCCTCACACTGAGTCACAGGCCTGGGCTCCGGGGCCGTTTAATAGTCAGGACCGCATAAGAATTCCAATATTCTTGGTTTCACCATGACATCACAGGCACTGACCTACAAATCTCTACTTGGTGGATACAAGTGTGTATTTCCATTCATTCCCATGTTAAATGGGCTTTTGGATGCAAATCACTCAGAGCTGGACAAAGATTTTGAGTTGAAAATCACTGATGCTTTTAAACTATACTCTGCTCTATTAGTACATGGGGTTTAATAAAAAATTGACGTTTGGAAACTGTACTTTTGACTCTTGTGGTCCAGCATGTTTAACATAGAATATATAGGTTGCTACGGGCTTGTTTGCCCCTACTTTTTGTTGTCAATGCATGCTGTTCACGCCTTTTGATTTCCGGAGTGCCTTAAGTGCCAGGATGGTGAATCCAAGAATGGTCCAAGACCATTCTTGGTTCCACCATGACATCACTGGCACTGACCTACAAATCTCTAATGGGTGGATACAAGTGTGTATTTCCATTCATTCCCATGTTAAATAGGCTTTTGGATGCAAATCACTCAGAGCTGGACAAAGATTTTGAGTAGAAAATCACTGATGCTTTTAAACTATACTCTGCTCTATTAGTACATGGGGTTTAATAAAAAATTGACGTTTGGAAACTGTACTTTTGACTCTTGTGGTCCAGCATGTTTTACATAGAATATATAGGTTGCTACGGGCTTGTTTGACCCTACTTCTTGTTGTCAATGCATGCTGTTCACGCCTTTTGATTCGCTGAGTGCCTTAAGTGCCAGGATGGTGAATCCAAGAATACCTGATTTTTCAAAATTACCCCGTGCGTGAATAAAATCAAAAGTTTATCAAATTTATATGGTGCTGTCCAGGACTGAATATGAATTCCAATATGGTCCAGGACCGTATAAAAATCCCAATATGGAAGCAGAATGATGGCGGGGTCACATCTCGCAAGATTCCAATTTGGCTGCCCCGTTTCGGAAAAGGCGCAGATTCCAATATGGCGCGGAACACTTTCAGTGCATTTCCAAGTCCACAGAAATCTTTCCAGTAAATTTATTTATGTTCTCATGTGTTTGTGCAGGCTTGTACTGCCGCAATCAAGGATTAAAGGAATTATCACGGTTAATACATACATCCCAAAGAATGGAAGGACCACAGGTACTCGTATTACTATCCATAACTGCGAATAAGTCGGCTACCTTCTCGAATCTAACCCCCCGCCAGAAAGGTTCCGTTCTTCCGAAAATGGACGACAAGACTTATCTTCGAAAATCGTGTCCTGTTAGAAAACTATTGGACATATGACGAAAATAAAGGTATCACTGCGAAGCAAACATATTATTTTATCATTCTATAACATAAAATCCAGTCCTCGAAGTGTGGTCTTGTTGCTTGCTGCCTCTCTTTGGCGTAAATGCTGCTCGCCAATCAATAACGAAACGGAGTGACTATTTTCACCGTACGGTGAGAATAGCGTTTTGTCTATTTTCACCGTACGGTCAGAACAGTGTTTTGTCTATTTTCACCGTATGGTGAGAATAGGGGCTGCTCTATTTCTACCGTGCGGCAATAGTAGAGAAGTCAACCAGGGAAGAATATTTTGGAAAACCATTGTGTCATGATATGGCACACAATGAGAATTGCAACCAACATTTGCTGAATTAATTAAAAGGCCTTAACTTCCCAGTTTGAACTTTGAGCATGGTTTATAATGAGATCGGTTGAGGTGTTATTTCAGATTTTATTATCTAACAGCTTTTATAGAGCCAACACTCTGTATATTTTATTTGAAAAGGCAAAAATTTAAGTGACAAAACGGTCTTTTCACAATTGAGTGTACCCAAGTGCCTTAAAACTAGTTACGGCCATGTAGCATCAAACCAAACACAGGTACATTAACTTAGATTCCACTCCATTATTGGACATGGTCCCACAAGCAAAATAAAAATAAAAAAAAGTTAAAATCCGTCAAGATTTAGCGAAAAATATAGTCATTAATACACCCCGAAATGTTCACTTTTGGGGTGTTACGGAGAGCCAATTTTATTTTTACTGACACTCATACTGCATATATTTTGAAAAAAGGGCAGATATTTTAATTATTTTGTACATAAATCCAAACCATTTTGTTCTAATTACGTTTGCATGTCACTTAACCTGGAGTCTGCATCGACTGTATGAATTTGTGGCAAAATGTCTGAAAATACAGTTTTGTTACCATTTTTTAGCTCAGCTGACTTGTCAGTCAGCTGAGCTTATCTTATGGTCCTCCGTCCGTCGTCCGTCAACAATTTACATTTTCGACTTCTTCTCCGAAACCGTCTGCCAGATCCACTTCAAACTTGTTGGGGATGTGCCTTGGGTAGGTGTCTTCCAAGTTTGTTCAATTGGTTACGGTCCATTGATTTTTGGATTTTTAATGAATTTTTTTGTTCTTTTTTGGGCAAATCTTAAAAAATCTTCTTCTCCGAAACCGCTCACCCAATTACTTTGATATCACACAGAAATATTCCCTGGGACACCTAGTTCTTAATTTGTTCACCAGGTGGCGCTGCAATTTTTTTCTATTTTTTTTATGAATTTTTGTGTGTTATAGCTATTTTCGACTTCTTCTCCAGAACCGTTACTCAGATTGAGCTGAAACATGGTGGATATGTTCCTTGTAGAAGGGTCAAACAAAGTTGTTCACTATATTGGAATGCTGCAGATTCCTGATTTTTAACGATTTTTTCAATTCTGGTACTTGCCCGTCAATGCAGATTTCCTATTGATTACTGTGGATGTCAATGGGCATTCTAATGCTAATTCACATTTTAGACTTCTTCTCCAAAACCGTCATCCAGATTAACTTCAAACTTGGTGGGGATGTACCTTGGGTGGGTGTCTACCAGGCTTGTTCAAATGGTCATGCTCCAGTGATTTTTGGATTTTTAATTAATTTTTTTGTTCTTTTTTTTGGACAAATCTTAAAAAATCTTTTTCTCCAAAAGCGCTGACTCAATCGCTCTGATATCACACGGGAAGACACCTAGGGACTCCGTGTTCTTAATTTGTCGACCAGGTGGCGCTGCAATTTTTTACTAATTTTTTATGAATTTCTCTGTGTTCTAGCTATTTTCGACTTCTTCTCCAGAACCGTTACTCAGATTGAGCTGAAACATGGTGGATATGTTCCTTGTAGAAGGGTCAAACAAAGTTGTTCACTATGTGGGAATACTGCAGATTCCTGATTTTTAACGATTTTTTCAATTCGGGTACTTATCAGTCAATGCAGCTTTCCTATTGATTACTATGGAAGTCAATAAGCATTCTAATGCTAATTCACATTTTTGACTTCTTCTCCAAAACCGTCATCCAGATTAACTTCAAACATGGTGGCAATGTACCTTGGGTGGGTGTCTACCAAGTTTGTTCCAATGGTCATGTTCCAATGAATTTTGGTTTTTTTATGATTTTTTTTTCAAAAATCTTGACAAAAGTTTTAATAGGAAAGTTTTTACATGGGAATTTCTTGTAATGGTTATAACTTAAATAATTTTGGCCAGATTGACTCCAAACTTAGTGGGGATGTGCCTTGGGTGGATCTCTACCAAGTTTGTTGAAATGGTCACGCTCTATTGATTTTTGGAATTTTTTTGTTTTTTGGGGGGCAAACCTTAAAAACTCTTCACCTCTGAAACTGCTCACCCAATTGTTTTGATATCGTTCATAGACACTTCCAGGGACACATAGTTCCCAATTTGTTCACCAGGTGGCACTGCAATTTTTTCAATTTTTTTTTTTTTTTATGAATTTTTTATATGGTTTTGTTATTTTTCACTTGTTCTCAGAACCGTCACTCAGATTAAAGTGAAATGTGATGGATATGTTCTTGTGGAAGGGTCAACCAAAGTTGTTTACTAGGTGGCCCTGTTTTAGATTCCTGATTTTTAAGTATTTTCAACTAGGGTACTTATCGATCAGTGCAGCTTTCCTATTGATTACTATGTAAGTCAATGGGCAATCTAGTGCTAATTCACAGGACAACTGACACAAAATTTACTGTTTACTTGATAACTTGAGATCTGTTTTGAGTTAGTACTGTGATGCTGCACATGTTAATGTTTTTGTATGAAGGTCATGTTCAGACAGTACATGAATGACTTTGACCTCATCTCTGGGGTCACAGTGCAACATACATGAATTTTACTCTTCATTATAACTTGAGAACTATTTGAACCTTGATGTTGCACATGTTAGTGTTCTTTTACGATGGTCAGACTTAATCAGAACATGGGTGACCTTGATCCTTTCCCAAGTTCATAGATCTGCAAGTGTGATGAATGTCAAGATCAGCTGAGCATGGGCTGTTCACACAGCCCTCTTGTTTGTTTATTTTATTCCATACATTTAACACCCTGAAAAATTAGTTTTTACATTTTTAAGTTACAGGTTGAGCTTATAATTATTGTACTAACCACTTTTTAAAAGAATATTAGCTTTACATGGTTCACAATTGGTTTCCAAGTTCAGAGCTCTACCTGAAAAATGAAGGTTACATTTTCCGTAAATTTCTATTGTGTCCGTACCCCCACTTGTTATCTTTTTTACGTTATTTTGCATCAAGACTTCACACACTATTTTTATAGGGACACTGAAATATATCAAATCCACTATGAATTTAGTAGCTGGTAGGAATCTTAAAAGATAGACACCTTAATTTAACATGAAATGTAGTGTCCGTACCCCCATGACGTATCCGTACCCCATAGAGAACAGGCAATATCTTTTATGCAAGATTCACATGGACATAAAAACCTGTGCAAAGAATACCTTGATATTCAGGCAAAAATGCAGGATATTGTTATTTCAGGAATGTAACCCGCATAGTGTGGCATCACAGGCGTTTAAATGTTTTTTTAAATGAGTAAAATAAAAGGCAATTTCTAAATATTGTTTGAAATGTACTATGATAAGGGTAAATACTTCTAACAAGATGTACTTCTGAGAAGAAAAAAAAATTAAGGGTAATGTAGATGTATCTCGTTATCACTTAGTTAATGATCGCATAAAAAAAGAAGAAAAAAAAACACGAAGCAACGAAAAAGAAAGGGTGGGTAGAGTGAATTTGTAGACCTCAATGTGAGATGTTTAAAGCCAAACATTCAATGCTGTCACGGTGCGGTCTATCTAATAACCGAAACGGAGTGAACCGGACCTTCATGGGTAATTTCTTGTTACTTTAGGAACCAAAACGGACCCTCATAGGTCATGCCTTGTACTTAAGGAAATGAAACGGACCTTCACAGGTCAAGTCTTGTACCTGGGATGCTCCGTTTTGGTACGTTCAAGACCCTAACTACCTGGGGAATGTCCGTTTCGGTTCATGTAGGACCCTACCATACCTTGGGAATGTCCGTTTCGGTTTGTTTTGGCGTCCACCATACCTGGGATGCTCCGTTTCGGTTCGTTTAAGACCCTACCTACCTGGGGAATGTCCGTTTCGGTTCATGTAGGACCCAACCATACCTTGGGAATGTCCGTTTCGGTTTGTTTAGGAGCCCATGATACCTGGGATGGTCCGTTTCGGTTCATATAGGACCCAACCATACCTGGGGAATGTCCGTTTCGGTTTGGTTTGGAGCCTATGATACCTGGGATGGTCCGTTTCGGTTCATTTAAGACACTAAAATACCTGGGGAATGTCCGTTTCACTCTGTTTCGGTCCTTTTCACTCCGTTTCGGTTATTAGATACACCTGTCACGGTGCAAAGGAAATTGCCTTACAGTAAACCTTCCGTACGCGGGCACTTTGCTTTGATCCCGTTTCCTATTGACTATACTATGAAGCTAGCTATCACCCTAAACTAAGCATTTTTCCCCAATCTTAATTTGCCTCAGTTCTATGTGACAAGCCATAACCATATATTTGCACAAAGGCTCTCAATTTCTATTTTCCAAATGGTGAAAATAGAGCCGCCTCTATCCTCACCGTGAAACTATACCAAACTGTACCATCACCACCATACGGTGAAAATAGACCAAGCCCTATCCTCACCGTTCGGTGAAAATAGACAAAACACTATCCTCACCGTACGGTGAAAATAGACAAAACTCTTTCCAAACACTATTCTCACCGCACGGTGAAAATAGACCAAACGCTATTCTCACCGTACGGTGAAAATAGCATCGTCCATAATAATAATTGTCTTTGGCTCACCACTTGTCTGCCGTGGTCCTGAAAAGGAGGCCAAGAAATCAACACCTATCCCACAATCGCATCTTGCGCTCGGCATGCCCACAGTCCCTGTCTATGTTGCCATAGACAGAGCCGTGGGAGCCCTTATAAGGGATACCTTCTCCCTTCCCCTCTCTCAGTTTCCTACTCTGGCTTCAGACTCCCTCAAACCTAACACGTTATTTCTCCTTTCCCAGCACTTCACCAGAAAGCCCTTAACTAGCTCAATCCCTACTCCACTTCCTGGCGTCTCTTTCAAGCCCAACATCCAGGCTACCCTATCACCCTCTGCCATGCTCTGAACTTGTTTTAGACTTCTACATAATTCATCCTTCTCTTTCCACCCTTCAAACAGACTATCTCTCAATCCCTGATACTCTGAACACCACACAAGAAAATGATCTATTGTCTCATCCTCATCCTCCCTACATATCTTGCACTTCCCATCGGTCCCACTGGTCCACTTCTGTGTCCGTTTCTCAAGATTAATCACTCCTGCTCTTCCTTGAAACAACAACTTGGAGCCCTTGCTACAATCCCAACACTTTCCTCTTACTGGTTTATCAAGCCCTCTGTATGCAATGAGTGTGCTCTTTTCCTCCACCCCTCTCTTCCATTCAACAACATGCTTCTCAGTAATCAACTTTCCCACGTACGTTTTCCACCACATCTCAATCTCATCTGGCCCCTTCAGATCATACTTCTCTGCCAACTTATTTATATCTGTCATCCACTTTGTCTTCTCCCTAACTGCCTCAAGATACACCTTTCTGCACCATCTGTCTTCTCCTACCTCCTGCAAATAGCCCCAATAGTTCAACTTCGACTTTGCTATTCTATCCCTGACACTTATCCATCCAAGTTCCCCTAGTACTGCTTCTTTTGCCACACATGGGGGAGCCCCTAGTATCCACTTTCCCATCTCTCTCTGTGCCTTTTCCAACCATTCCAAGTCCTTCTCACTTATTGAAATAACATCCAGACCATACAACATTCCTGGGACTGCAACCCTCTCCCAAAGAACTCTCCCTGTAATAGCCCCATTTCTGAGGCATCGACGGTGTTGTTTTAATATGGGCACCATCTCCACCTCATAACAGGTAATGCATTTCACGCAGACCTCTCAATAAATACCTCAATTGCACGATATATATAAATGTTCCTGTCCAATGTCTTATATGTATGTGTTCCTTGAAGGTCTGTCTCATTCATGTTACATTTTGGTAAAGTTTCATGCCATGGGAAACAAGATATTGACTTCGTTTTCTGCGACGCTAATGGAATTCCGCCTCCAAATCGTGACCGCTGCCATAGCCGGATGAGAATTGCGTTTGCGCACGCGTGACCGGAAGTATACATTAACACGTGCGTGTTCTCGATTCACATGACTTCGTTTTCTTGTGGGTAAGTACATGCATTTGTCTCAAGTAAAGGGTAAGTTTATAGATAGGTCAACGAGTTTCACATATATATAACAGTATCAGTCAGGATAATCTCTTTCCAAAGGTTTAAGACTGGTAAATCCCTGCATAATTATATGGTCCATGTGCTCACGGACATGGAATAATGCACGTGTTTGTATACATCCGGTCACGCATGCGCAAAAACCGTTTAATATCGCAAGTTCGCGCGAGAAGAAAACATGCATGCGAATCGCCTATGGAAGCAGGCAAGTTACGAGTGGAAAAATGTGGATAAATACCATATCATGGAACAGTGGCTCGCGAAGATACATGAGACATAAACATTATAACAAAGAGAAACACCACACCATAAAAAAAGTTGTCAAATAACCCATGATTATTTTATAATGAAGCACTCAATTGTGACATTCCACTGAGAACCATTACCCTTTCTGAGGCTGAGAAGCCGTCCATCCCAACATAGCGGCTCGATGCCTCATACTGGGGCTATCCCTGTAAATGCCTTATTAAAACTATTCATTGCTGTCAGCTATATCATACCCTTTGCTCTATTGACTTTCTGCTTAATTTTATCGACATGGTATCGGAACATGCCCTGGCCGGTAGCCTTAATGCTCACTCCCAAATACTCATAATCATCCACTTTCCCTATTCTAATGACTTTCTCGTGTCCTTCTGGTATCTCGAACCTTCCTAACATCCACTTCTCTCCCTGTCTATGTTTCTGACCTAGAGCCATGACCTTACTCTTTTCTTCGCTGAACTCCAGCCTCCACTTCTCCCCATATTCCCCTGCTATCTTGAGCCAATTCTGCAGTTCATAACGAAATCCGCGGAGGACACTTCTGGCTTCAGATTGACTGTTGCGCACCCGGTTACTTGCAGTTTTTCGCTCATCAAATGAATGAACCTATATATACCTTTTTGCCGATTAATCCACGCGATGTTCACTGATGATCCCCCATCAACTTTTTCTACACTTCCAGTCAATATATAATCCGTTTGACATCGATTTATTTCGCAAAATGCAATATTTTCAAGCACAAGACACCATTGGTTGTACGAGTTCCGCACTCGACGCAGAGAGGCCTCTGATTGGCTAATTATTTTTCTCTAATTTTGTGCAAAAATAAAATGTAGTAACTAGCCAATCAGAGGCCTCTCTGCGTCGAGAGTGGAACTCGTACAAGCAATGGTGTCTTGTGTTTCAAAATATTGCATTGTCAGTGTCCCCACCAACGTCGAGTTATTCCACGATAAGGATCGCCGTCGCCGGTCACACTAATGCCAGCATTATTTGATTTGTTGGTTTACAAACCCACCGATCCAAAGGTTTTACAAAATGGAAAAAAATAAAAGTCGAAAATTACTCCTTTTTGTATATTTCCGCCGACCGTACGATTCCTTCCATGCGTGTTGTTCAACTAACAACCTTTCAATCAAAATATAAAGGAACTTCAGGAAGAGATATGTCGGAAGAGACTTTATACAAACCTCCACTAGCAGGTTTATTTTTAGGGTCGCTGGTATAAGGGGAAACCCTCCTAATACGCATGCGTCAATACAGGTTTTGCGGGAAAGTTTAAAAATAGCGATGTAAATAGTAGTCGCACGTTGCACTGAGCCCCCTTTGATAGGGTACCCTGGCCCCGCTAATCTGAAAAATTGCGTCACCTCTCTATTAAAATATTTTAATTGCCAAAGGTCTATTGCCAGTATTGGGATTATTGCCATCAAGAACAGCAGTGCCCACTAAATCTGTTCCTCAGGCAACCAGTTATGTGGCTTCTAAGTTCTATGTGGAACCTTTTCAACATCAAAAAGCAAAATATTACAATTTACCAAATGAGCACCAACTGTGTACCAAACTGTTAAACACTGCAGGACTAAGCAATATGGTCTGGACAATTTATGGACTATGATGCTAAAATTTGGAACACTTTGTTGGGGATGGGTGGGTGAGTGGACACAAGTTTAACTGTAAAACTACAGAGGCCTATGAAATGCAAAGTTAAGTACTTGGGTCACGCAATTTTTATGATTTACAGTATCGTTGTACAGGTCTGTGTCTTAGTTTTTTTTTTTCGTTTTTTTTTGGGGGGGGGTTGGGGTTTTTTTTGGGGGGGGGGTTGGGTTTTTTTTTGTTTTTTTTTGTTTTTTTGTTTTTGTTTTTCGTTTTTTTGTTTTTTTTTTGTTTTTGTTTTGTTTTGTTTTGTGTTTTTTTTTATGCTTTACTACATGTGTGGTAAAATATTATTTAAATGTTATATTGAGTTGACATGACTCTGTGTGACATACTTTCACATGATCTGTCTTTGTTTTATACTAAGGACATAAGGAAAAAATAAAATCAATTAATAAAACCACAAACAAAAAGAGGGCCAAATGTATCATGAGTCCTTAAGCAGTTTAAGTATAAACCAATAAAAACAGCAGTTGTGCTTTGTGCAATAACAATCAGTACTTGCCTTTCCATACCTTTGGATGAACTGTTCCAGCTTTAACATTTTTAGTGTTCAAATTATCAACGCGGACGAATGTTTCTGTGATTTCTATCATTTCATTGTGCTTGGGTATAACATTTTTCATTTTACATTTCATATGTTAAGTCTCTGTGTTTGTATCATACCAAGTTAATAATTGTCACCCCATACGCCATTTGTATTTCAATCACAGATATTACCCTGTGGCTAGCGTTTTATGAAGCGAAAACTAAATTTAAACAAAAGTATTGTACTGTACATGTGTTGTAATTCCCAATATCTGGCCATTTCAATGATGATGTTGATGCTTAAAAATTACAACTATCAAATAGACTCTTTTATCACCCCCACCCACCCCCACCCCCAATGTATTGGGATTTAACCTCAAAATTTAGTAAAACTTTCATACCTGACTCGCATACACAATATTTTACCTATTTTACCTGAGAATACAGTTGCACTTCGATACTTAACTGCTAATATTTGTATCTTTTTACTACAAATCAGGCTGACTCTTTTCTCACTTATTTATACTGAGTATTTCACCTTTTTCCCCTGAGAATACAATTGCACTTTGATGCCTGGCTCACAAATGTTGCATGATTTATCTACAAACCATGCCAAGCAGATTGATACTCTTATGTTATATACATGTATATACACATGTGTGTGTGATTAGTATTTCACCTGAGAATACAATAGGAAAGGTCAGAATTAGCTCTAAGGTGTGTATTCGCTTCAATATACAACTGAATGCGCAAACTTTTGGACGGGTAGAGCTGTGTACTCCAAGTAGTTCGTATTTTAAAGCAACCTTAAATAAACTAGTCCGTTATGTAGCTGTGGTTATAGGATTTTTGTGAGGTATTTGGATATGCATCTAGACTTACTGTCTGAAATTTGGTGTTTCTATGTGCAGTTGTTTTCAAGTTATTAAGTTGCAAGTAACAATGTAAAGTAATGGGAATACACAACCCTAGCCCTCCCCTGACTGCAGTGCTCTCTTTAAGGCAATTCTTGAACCTTCTGTTTTTGCCCTTGCCAATTGCACTTGGATATCGGACTGACAACGTTTCTATCCTTTTTCTCTACAAACCATGGAAGCAGGTAGACATCTCTTATATTTGTACAATTGGCATTTTCATCTCACAATACAATTGTACTCTGATACCTGGCTCACAAGTTTTGTATTTTTTTTTTTTTTTTTTTTTTTTTTTTTACAAACCATGAGGAACAGGTGAAGTCTTCCCTTATATTTCTGAAACTAGTACTTCATCTATGTCATCTGCTGATACAAGGGCAGTTTCATACCTGGCTGACAAGGTTTGTGTCATTTTGCCTAGAAATCCTGGGAAGCTGGTAGACATCCCTTACATAAGCTATAATTAGTACTTTGTCTTTCTCATCTATTTTACCTGAGAATACAATTGCACATTAATACCTGACTCAAAATGTTTGCATCTCTTTTTTACAAACCGTGGGAAGCAGGTATAATCTTCTCTTATTATCTTTAATACAAGGGCACTTTAATACCTGACTGGACAAGGTTTGTATCGTTTTTCTACAAACCATGAGAAGTGGGTAGAATCTCCCCTTATGTTTCTGCATTAGCATTTCACATAATTCATCTGAGATAACAATTGTACGTTGTTACCTGACTCACAAGGTTTGTATCTTTTTCTACAAACCATGGGAAACAGGTAGACTCTTCCTTTATGTTTCTGTACTAGTATTTCCCCAATTTCACATAAGAATGCAATTGCGCTTTGATACATGACTTAGAAGGTTTGTATCTTTTTATCTACAAACCATGAGAAGCAGGTAGAATCCCTTTTATGTTTCTGTAATAGCATTTCGTCTACTTCACCTCAGAAACAATTGTGCTTTGATGCCTGGCTCACAAGGTTTGCATCTTTTTTTTTTTGTACAATCATGGGAATCAGGTATAATTTCCCCTTATGTTTCTTAAGTAAGATTGCACCTGCTTTACCTGAGGATACAATTGGGCTTTGATATCTGGCTTGTAAGGTTTCTATCTCTTTCTACAAACCATCGAAAGCAGGTATAATGTTCCCTTATATTTCTGTATCAGTATTCCACCTGTTTCACCAGAGAATTCAATAATATTGTACTTTTAAGCCTGCCTCACAAGGTTTGAATATTTTTTCTAAAAACCAGGGGAATCAGGTAAACTCTTCCCTAATATTTCTGTATTAGTTTTTCACATATTTCAACTCAATATATAATAGCACTTTGATACCTGACTCACCAGGTTTGTACCTATTTCCTACAAACCATGGGAAGCAGGTATAGTCTTCCCTTATTTTTCTGTTAGGAGTTCACAAAGTTCACCTGAGAATACAGTTACATTTTCATACCTGGCTCACAAGGTTTGTATTTTTTTCTACAAACCATGGGCAGTAGGTAGAAACTTCTTTTTTTATTTCTGTATTGGCATTTCACCTATTTCATTTGAGAATGCAACTGTACTTTGATACCTGACTCACAAGGTTTGTATCTTTTTTCTACAAACCATGGGAAGCAGGTCGACTCTTCCCTTCTATTTGTATGGATATATTGTATTTCACCCTTTTCACCTAAGAATGCGATTGTACTTTGATACCTGGCTCACAAGCTGGCTTAAAAGGTTCATCTTTTTTCTGCCAACCATGGGAAGTAGGTACAGTGAAACCAATTTTGAGAGACCACTGTAATTAAAGACCACTGCCCTTTAAGACCATATTTCTAAAGTCCCTTTTGTTATCTTTTCCATGTTATTGAACCTCCATTGAGACCATCTGCCTTATGTGACCACTTTAAGCCTGCCCTATGAGTGGCCTCTCTAAACAGGTGTTGTTGGATGGTCATCTCTTATTTTTCTATATTTGTTTCACATTTTTCACATGAAAACACTATCACATGTGGATACCCGACTCACAAGGTTTGTATCGTTTTTCTACCTTACTGACAAGGCTTGTATCTTTTTTCACACACCATAGAAGTAGGCAGCCTGTCTTCTTATATATTTGTTTTTTAATATTTCCCCTATGTAAGATGAGAATACAACTGTACCTTGATACTTGAATAATGATGTCTGTATCTTTTTTAGGTGGGGCTCCGTAAGGAGACCCCCTCTCATGTACATTGTACATAGTAGACCTAAAAAGTTCAATATTTGAAAACCAGGAACTACTCCTGTCGTGTTAATAGTCCTGATTTGTGACAAGACTTTATTCTTAACATTTGATATCAGCAAAATAAACAAGACTGATACCTGAAGGGTTTAATAAGAGAAAATACTCTGTCACCACTGGTCACAATTGCTGAAAATGCCTAACTGTTAGCTGAAAAAGCCTAACTGTGAGAATATGTCATCCGGCGAACGTATGTATTCTGGTGCAAACAAGAAACAGATTTTAAAAAGGTGCAAGTTATTTTCTTTCATTTGTGCTCTTAATGGTAACACTGGTATTACTGCTCATTGCTGATGTAAAATGTAGACATTCTTTATCGATCTATGCACATTATCAGGACCTTTCTGTTAAAAGAAGTTCCGTATCTTGCTTGTATTCGTGGGTGAATGTGACCTCAATTCTGTGAACACCGAACTTTTGTCAGCTCAATGAGGCTCTCCGTAGGTTTTTGCATATCCAGACAGTTACCAGTCTGAACACGTCCAAAGATGCATCAGACGGAAAAAATCCATTGAGCATTTGTTACAGTGATCTAAAAAGTCCACGAGAAAATGTAATCAAGTTATCACTTCCCCTTACAAGTCTTGTGCAAGTACGCTGTTTTGGCGCAATAACAATATGTAAGTGCTTTAAAGTTGCATTCCGCGATATTTCATACACGTACCTATCCACGTAATTCATCACTAATCATGCGTCGAAGGACCGTTGTGCCTTCGTTTTGGTCAATAAACATGATATTTTGGCGGCAAGAAAGAGTTTTTACATTCGACCATGCAGGTGTTGTTTGTAACGGCATTCGGCCATGCACAACGGTTCTAGGGCAATTCCTCGCTGATGAGAGATATATTTAGAACCAGTTGGCTCTCGCCGGTCACGTGGCGTGCGCTATATTGCGAGAGCAAAGCACAATTGCATGCAATCTCCACGTGCTTGCAGAGCCGTCTGCGGAGACGGAGTGAAACTGTGAAATACCACTATTTTTTTGGTCGTCAACGAGAATAGAATTTTTCATGTCATTAACTGTGCTTGATCATATTTTAATCATGCATGTTCGTATCGCAACACTCAATGATAAATGGACGAGTTTGTACGCTCATCGGTGCCTATGTTGTTTGTTCAAGCCTAGGCCTACGGCCTTCGCATCGTTCGAACTTGAAGACGACGGCATGCAGTCTTACATAATGTTCCGGTGTCAATGACAATGTTTGACACATTTATTGAAGAAAAACAGCAAATAAAGCTTTTATGTATGGTGTTCATTTTGACGCTAAACTTGTGCATGTTTTTATAAATTCAAGTCGCGATCGTTTGCTATGGATTGTGTTTGTGTTCAATTGGTATATATTTTGATAGACATATTTGTTTGCGTTAGATTACATAAGTGTGGAAAACGAGCAAATGAGAACACACATGGTCGCAAACAATAACACATGATTGTCATCTTCACCGTTCACTGCAAATACAGATTCAACTTGGAACATATTGACCTCAAATCTCAGGAAACTAAATTTTTATGCAGTGAAACAAACGTCGTTTCCAATTTCAAGATTTGTCTATAATTTCGTACCAGCAGTTCTAGGATGCAGGTCCTCCGTTCCATTGGTTATTAATGTTACAGCAAAGATGGTAGAAAAAGCCGTCCTTGAGGGTCGGTAAGGGGTTTCTCGTGTCAGTCAGCTGAGGTTTTGTGAGGGTCCATTGTCCGTCCGTTGTCCATCCGTCCGTCGTCCACAGTTCACATTTTCGACTTCTTCTCAAAAACCGTCTGCCAGATCCACGTCAAACTTGGTGCAGGTGTGCCTTGGGTGGGTCTCTACCAAGTTTCTTCAAATAGTCACGGTCTAGTGATTTTTGGATTTTTTATGAATTTTTTGGTTCTTTTTTTGGGTAAATCTTAAAAAATCTTCTTCTCCGAAACCGCTCACCCAATTCCTTTGATATCACACAGGAACACTCCCTGGGACTTGTAGTTCTTAATTTGTTCACTAGGTGGCGCTGCAATTTTTTTCTTATTTTTTATTAATTTTTGTGTGTTATAGCTATTTACGACTTCTTCTCCAGAACCATCACTCAGATTAAGCTGAAACATGGTGGATATGTTCCTTGTAGAAGACTCAAACAAAGTTGTTCACTATGTGGGAATGCTGCAGATTCCTGATTTTATATGATTTTTTCAATTCGGGTACTTATCGGTCAATGCAGCTTTCCTATTGATTACTATGGAAGTCAATGGGCATTCTAATGCTAATTCACATTTTCGCCTTCTTCTCCAAAACTGTCTTCCAGATTAACTTCAAACTTGGTGGCAATGTACCTTGGGTGGGTCTCTACCAAGTTTGTTCAAATGGTCACGGTCTAGTGATTTTTGGATTTTTTATGAATTTTTTTGTTCATTTTTGGGTGAAATCTTAAAAAATCTTCTTCTCTGAAACCGCTCACCCAATTGCTTTGATATCACACAGGAACACTCCCTGGGACTTGTAGTTCTTAATTTGTTCACCAGGTGGCGCTGCAGTTTTTTTTTTATTTTTTTTATGAATTTTTGTGTGATATAGCTATTTTCAACTTCTTCTCCAGAGCTGTCTCTCAGATTAAGCTGAAACATGGCGGATATGTTCCTTGTAGAAGGGTCAAACAAAATTGTTCACTATGTGGGAATGCTGTGGATTCCTGATTTTTTAAGGATTTTTTCAATTCTGGTACTTGTCGGTCAATGCAGCTTTCCTATTGATTACTATGGAAGTCAATGGGCATTCTAATGCTAATTCACTTTTTCGCCTTCTTCTCCAAAGCCGTCATCCAGATTTACTTCAAACTTGGTGGCAATATATGTTGGGTGGGTTTCTACCAATTTTGTTCAAATGTTCATGCTCCAGTGATTTTTTTATTTTTAATGAATTTTTTTGTTCTTTTTTTTTGGACAAATCTTAAAAAACCTTGTAAGTCAATGGGCATTCTAATGCTAATTCACAGGACAACTGACACGAAATTTACTGTTTACTTGATAACTTGAGATCTGTTTTGAGTTAGCTAAACATGTTAATTATTCTGTATGAAGGTCATGCTGAGACAGTACATAAATGACCTTGACCTCGTTTGTATGGTCACAGTGCAACGTACATCAATTTTACTCTTCATTATAACTTGAGAACTACTTGAACTTCGATGTTGCACATGTAAGTGTTCTTCTATAAAGTTCAGACTTACTCAGTGCATGGTGTCCTTGATCCTTTCCCAAGTTCATAGAGCTGCAAGTGTGATGAATGTCAAGATCAGCTGAGGCACGGGCTGTTCACACAGCCCTCTTGTTCATATTTCGTTGTTTTATATTGTGTATTTTACACGAGTGAAGATGTGTTTGTATAAAATTTGACAGGTTCCCTGCCACTTGCGGTGTCATCGCATCAATGTGGTATCCACGTGGTCATTGCCATGTTGACCATCACATGAACATTATGGCAATGTCGCTCATCACGAGCACATGCTTATGAATATCAATGCATTGCTCACAAATTAAACTTGATGTGTGTTTTGAAGTCTTATACTGAGTTGTTATTGTATGTCACTTGGTCTGCTTTATTGATTGCGTTCAATTGATTGTGGGATTCTGAGATGAATCAAGATCTAGGTCATGGATCCGAGCGAGAAGTGGATGTTTGTAAACATTGCCATGCTGAGACTGTCGACATTTTCAGTTCACGTTTTGAATGACCTATCACTCAGTGCTGTACTCACTCAACCTTGCGCTCGATAAGGCTACCTTGTTTGATGCTAAAACTTTTTTTTCTTCGATTGATATACTGTATAGGGAAACTTTGCGCCAGAACAGTCACGGAGAGATGGGAAAAGTTGTGTTTTAATGGGAGGGAAAATGGCATCAGTGAAAACTATTATTACAGCAAAGCAAAACTTATATAATTTAAAAGTTGGTTTGATTCATTTACATGTTGAGCTTTAGATTTGTCACATCATAATCATACATAACTTGCCTTTTTTTTGAACGATCTGAATAGAGGTTGAAATGTATGTATGTATGTATATATATGTATGTATGTATATATATATATATATATATATATATATATATATATATATATGCATATTTTAAGTGTGATTAAAACCCCATCTTTTGCTGGGATTTTTGTGTGATTTTTACCTCAGGTGACTTGTCAGTCAGCTGAGGTTTTTTGAGGGTCCATCGTCCGTCCGTCGTCCACAATTAACATTTTCAACTTCTCAAAAACCGTCAGCCAGATTCACTTCAAACTTGGTGGAGATGTGCCTTGGGTGGGTCTCTACCAAGTTTGTTCGAATGGTCACGGTCCAGTGATTTTTGGATTTTTAATGAATTTTTTTTGTCCTTTTTTGGGTAAATCTTAAAAAATCTTCTTCTCCGAAATCACTCACTCAATTGCTTTGATATCACACAGGAACACTCTCTGGGACACTTAGTTCTTAATTTGTTCACCAGGTGGCACTGCAATTTTTTTCCTAATTTTTTATGAATTTTTGTGTGTTATAGCTATTTTCGACTTCTTCTCCAGAACCATCACTCAGATTAAGCTGAAACTTGGTGAATATGTTCCTTGTAGAAGGGTCAAACAAAGTTGTTCACTATGTGGGAATGCTGCGGATTCCTGATTTTTAAGGATTTTTTCAATTCTGGTACTTGTCGGTCAATGCAGCTTTCCTATTGATTACTATGGAAGTCAATGGGCATTCTAATGCTAATTCACATTTTTGACTTCTTCTACAAAACCGTCATCCAGATTAACTTCAAACTTGGTGGCAATGTACCTTGGGTGGGTTTCTACCAATTATGTTCACGTGGTCATGCTCCAGTGATTTTTGGATTTTTAATGATTTTTTTTTTTTTTTTTTTTTTTTTTTTGGACAAATCTTAAAAAATCTTCTTCCCTGAAACTGCTTACCTTAATGCTTTGACGTCACACAGGAAGACATCTAGGGACTCCTTGTTGTTAATTTGTTCACCAGGTGGCGCTGCAGTTTTTTTCTATTTTTCTGTGAATTTTTGTGTGCTATAGTTATTTTCGCCTTCTCCAGAACCGTCGCTCCGCTCAGATTAAGCTTACACTTGGTGGATATGTTCCTAATGGAAGGGCCAAACAAAGTTGTTCACTGTGTGGGAATGCTGCGGATTCCTGATTTTTAATGATTTTTTCAAGTCAGCTCCTTTGGGGTAAATGCACCTTTCCTATTGATTATCATGTAAGTCAATGGTCATTCTAATGCTAATTTACATTTTCGACTTCTTCTCCAAATCCATCATCCAGATTAACTTCAAACTTGGTGGCATTGTACCTTGGGTGGGTGTCTACCAGGTTTGTTCCAATGGTCATGTTCCAATGAATTTGGATTTTTTTGTGATTTTTTTTCAAAAATCACTACAAAAGTTTTAATAGGAAAACTTAACATAGGAATTTCTTGTAATGGTCATAACTTTAATAATATTGACCAGATTTACTTCAAACTTGGTGGGGATGTGCCTTGGGTGGATCTTTACCAAGTGTGTTCAAATGGTCAAGCTCTATTGATTTTTGGATTTTTTATGAATTTTGTTGTTTTTTGGGGGGGGGCAAACCTTCAAAATTCTTCTCTGAAACCGCTCACCCAATTGCTTTGATATCGTTCATGGACACTCCCGGGAACACTTATTTCCCAATTTGTTCACCAGGTGGCGCTGCAATTTTTTTTAAATTAATTTTTTGTATGGATTTGCTATTTTTCACTTGTTCTCAGAACCATCCCTCAGATTAAGCTGAAATGTGATGGATATATTGTTGTGGAAGGGTCAAACAGTTGTTTACTAGGTGGCACTGCTTTGGATTCCTGATTTTTAAGGATTTTCAATTCGGGTACTTATCGTCAATGCAGCTTTCCTGTTGATTACTATGTAAGTCAATGGGCATTCTAATGCTAATTCACAGGACAACTGACACGAAATTTACTGTTTACTTGATGTCTTGAGATCTGTTTTGAGTTAGCTACACATGTTAAT
Source organism: Hermodice carunculata (assembly GCA_964020975.1). Lineage (NCBI taxonomy): Eukaryota > Metazoa > Annelida > Polychaeta > Eunicida > Amphinomidae > Hermodice > Hermodice carunculata. Next base: position 108,361,346 of record OZ026616.1, on the reverse strand, counting down.
TATTGTGTATGAAGGTCATGCTGAGACAGTACATGAATGACCTTGACCTCGTTTGTGGGGTCACAGTGCAACATACATGAATTTTACTCTTCATTATAACTTGAGAATTACTTGAACTTTGATGCTGCACGTGTGGGTGTTCTTCTATAAAGGTCAGACTTACTCAGAACATGGTGTCCTTGATCCTTTTCCAAGTTCATAGAGCTGCAAGTGTGATGAATGTCAAGATCAGCTGAGGAACGGGCTGTTCACACAGCCCTCTTGTTTAAGGTCCATCTTCCTGCATACCCTTGGAATGGAAAATGACAACCTGTATGTATTAAATGTACAGGGTGGCCTTTAACAGATCAAGGGTAGAAACTAAACCAGAGGAGAAGCACTTCCAGTGATGAGGGGGCTAACAATTCTGTTTCTATTTTGCACCACCTGATTAAAGTGTACTGGAGCTCAAATGAAATAATACAGTGAAAACTCAAAGTGACACTCAGTTATCTGACATATTCATTATAATGACACAAATTTGAAGGGACTGAAGTTCTTGTTCCTTTGTTTTTTGATTATTAATCTGAAATATTCAGATATCTGACTCATTTTCTTGGAAAAAAATAGTGTCATTCTTACAAGTTTTCATTCTGCCTGCTATGTGTTGACCCTGACAAACATTAAAAATGTAGCAATCAATAAAGCAGACTTAGTGACATACAATAACAACTCAGTATAAGACTTCAAAACACACATCAAGTTTAATTTGTGAGCAATGCGCCGATATTCAAAAGCATGTGCTGATGGTGAATGACATCGCCATAATGTTCATGTGATGGTCAACATGGCAATGACCGAGTAGATACCACATTGATGCGATGACACCGCAAGTGGCAGGGAACCTGTCAAATTTTATACAAACACATCTTCGCTCGTGTAATATGTACAAGGTAAAACAACGAAATATGAAAAACACGCACTCACTTGTGAAACTACTGAGTAATCCCCAGGTATTCTTCTAGTTCCACCTCTTCGCAGTGGCTTCAGCAACAGGTCTTTTCATACGTCACTGTGGCTGCTTTACATATGTCATAACACATTATGCGTGCGCATAAACGATCTCCAAAATACGCTCACTCCCACCCTAGAAATAAATTTTTGTTTGATCATACACAAACCTACATGTATTGAAATGTTAACAAAATATTCATATTAAGCCCGGTAAATTAAGGTCTTACAGATATTACTATCATAGCCATGAATATTAACTCGCAAATGTACCCAAATTTCATATACATGTATATGTATATTATACATGTAAACATATGTTCATGCCCTAATGAAAACAAAGGAAAAACAACAAAAAGCCCCACCTCCAGGCTTTAAACCTTGTTTTATATCCATACTTAGAATTTCATCCGAGAATACAATTGTACTTCCATACCTGACTGAGATGGTTTATATCTTTTTCCTACTCTATCTACAGACCATGGAAGCAGGTGAAGAGGTTAGACTGATCTTTTATAATTGTATTTCAACTATTTCCCCAGAAAAGTACAGTGTGCTTTGTTACCTGATCTCCAAAGTTTGCATCTTTGTACATGTACCTACAAACGACAGGAAGCATGTAGACTTTTATATCATATATCTGTTATTAATTTCATATACATTTCACAAAAACAAAAACAAAAAACAAACAACAAACACCAAAAACAAAACAAAACAAAAAAAACAAAAAAACCACCACAACCCCCCCCCCCCCGCCCCCAAGCATATATCTTTTGTGAAACATCGTCATTTCACAATCACAATGTACAATCAGTTCCATGTCAATATAACATCATGTCAAATCAACCTCTTTGCATTATTAATTTGGGGGGGGGGGGGGGGAGAGAAGATATAGTCTTGCCTGATCAAACTGTTAGAAAGCTACTAGACAACTTATGTGATATATGCCTAGCAAACAAAAAAAAAAAAGAAAAGAAAAGAAAAAAAATCCCATGTCTGTTGTTTCATAATACTGTTGTCTTGCAAAAGGTGCAAGTGTGCCCAGTGTGAAATACATATGGAGTACATACATCAGACGGTGGAACCAAAGACAACAGGCTCAACGAAATAACAAAGCCCATAACCTTTCCTTCAAATGCAATCCCTTATACCAGACTATCACATTGTATTGTGTATCACTATTTGTGCGCATGGACACACAGGGGTTAACAATCACATACAAGGTATACATGCCAAGCAATTCTTTTACACAGTGTTGTTGAATTCTTTTTTCTCATCCATTTAATCTTTCTTTGACACAATCACATGTACACCAAAATTATGAGGCGTTATTGTGTACTGGGTTGTGTATTCACCTGAATAAACCGAAATTGCCCGTTGTGACCCCTCCGATATTGCATCACAAAGTTATTATTCCAAATATTAGTCTATTTAGCAAATGTGGTCAAGAAAGTTGACTGCAACATTGTTCACTATGTGTCCATCTTGTAAGTCAGTTATCAAAGTAGAATTATATTCTCAGGTGTAATAGGGGAAATACTAATACAGATACAAAAAGGAAGATTTACCTACTTCCCATGGTTTGTACAAAAATGATACACACCTTGTGAGCCAGGTATCAAATTTAATTGTATTCTCAGGTGCATTAGGTATTTCACCTAATTCACCTGAGAATACACTTATATTTTGATACCTGGCTCACAACAATTGTATTATTTTCTTTCTACAAACCATGAAAAGCAGGTAGACTCTTCCCTTATATTTTTGTATTAGTATTTTACCTGAGATTACAATAGTGCTTTGTTACCTGACTCACAGGGTTTCTACCTTTTTTCTACAAACCATTGAAAGCAGGTATAGTCTCCCCTTATACATGCATTTCTGCACTAGTGTTTTCCCCATTTCACTTGAGGAAATAATTGTACTGACTCACAAGGTTTATATCTCTTTGTGCAACCCATGGGAAGCAGGTACCGACTTCCCTGATAAGTCCGTTTTAGCATTTCCCCTATTGCACATGAAAATGCAATTGTACAAATGTACTTTGACATCTGACTCACAAGGTTTGTACCTTCTTTCAACAAACCATGGGAAGCAGGTATAGTCATCCCTTATATTTTACTTGTGAGTCCGGTAACAAAGTACTATTGTAATCTCAGGTAAAATATTAATACAAAAATATAAGGGAAGAGTCTACCTGCTTCCCATGGTTTGTTGGAAAAAAAAATACAAACCTTGTAAGTCAGGTAACAAAATACTGTTGTAATCTCAGGTGAAATGCTAATACAGAAATGCAAGGGAAGAATCTACCTGCTTCCCATGGTTTGTAGAAAATAGGATACAAACCTTGTAAATCATGTATCAAAGTACAATTGCATTCTCAGGGGTGAAATTGGGAAATACTATTACAGAAAGAAAGACAAAGATTCTATCACTTCCCATGGTTTGTAGAAAAATAATACAAACTTTGTGAGCCAGGTATCAAAATATAAGTGTACTCTCAGGTGAATTAGGTGAAATACTAATACAGAAATATAAGGGAAGGCTATACATGTTTCCCATGGTTTGTTGAAAAAAGGTACAAACCTTGAGAGCCAGGTATCAAAGTACAATAGCATTCTCATGCGAAGTTGGTGACATACTAATACAGACATGAAAATGAAGATTCTATCTGCTGCCCATGGTTTGTAGAAAAAGACACAAACCTTGTGACTCAGGTATCAAAGTACACCTACATGCAAACATGCAACCGTCAAAGGCCGCTGCTTGCTACAGAGAGCCCCCCCCCCCCCCCCCCCCGGGTTAACCTGACAGAAAACATGTAAGCCTAAACTGTCTGAAAGTGCATATTAAAACAGAAAGATGCCAAAAGACAAAGTTAAGTAGCAAAACAGACAAGTCTAAAAACTGTAAATTATTGTGGCCAAACTTTTCAATAATCTTTGAATATTAACAGCAAAATTATAGGGCAAGTCAGAAAAGAATGAAAGACATTTGTATTTCAGTCAAGAGAATGCAATGAAAATATTAACCAGATATCAAGTACAATTAGGCAAGCTTGTAACTGTCGTAGGCCGCTACTTGCTACCGATAGCCCCTGGGGTTTAACCTAACAGCAAACAAGGTAGCCTAAAATGTTTGAAAGGTGAACATTAAAACAGATTGATGCCAAAAGATAAAATTAAGTAGCAAAACAGGCAAGTCTAAAATCTATAAAATTATTGAAGCCAAAGTTTCTGACCATCTCGGGATATTTACAGCAAAATTTGTAGAAATATTTGATCAAAAGTACATCCTTGAATCCTCTTGACTCAAGTTTATTGTAAATAAAATTTGGTTCTAGATGCAAAGTCCGGAAATTTATAACAAACACGACCAAATCTCAAAATCTGTGAAAAAAAACGTATTATATCCAATAGTATCCGAAATATTACTGTCCGAGAGAGGATAATTAACTACTTTAATACAAAATCTTTCATTAGTGACCTGAATATCCAAGTCCAAAAACACATCTCTGAAACCATCTGAATTGTTACCCTCCAAAGGGATATCTTTTGGGTAAATTTCTTTAGCAATTTCACTGAAATTTTGTACATTTACACAAGCAATGTCATCAATATATCTTGCGTTGCTTGATAATTTTGTAGCCATTTGAAAGTCCTTTTTCATCAGTTTATCCATATACTTAAATTCAAGCCAGGTTAAGTAAAAATCTGCCAGTACAGGGGAGCTGTTGCTACCCATTGGAATGCCTTTTATTTGTGGAAAAACCAATGGTCGGCATTGAACAAAAGTATTATCCAAAAGAAATTTTATAGCATCTATCTAAGTTTCAACAGTGTAAGATTTAACATTACGTTTTGAATAATTATTTGGTTGACCAATATGCTTTCTTTGTATATGAATTAATATTAATGTATGCTTTACCATTATGTTTAGACATTTTGCTTATTAATTCTGAAAGTGAACTTTTGACATCATCTATGGGTAGATTTGTGTGCAGTGTAGAAAAATCAAAACATTTGATAATTTTGCTTTTACATCTTTGATTTTATATACAAACTTGGAAGAATTGCTAATACTCTAAAAACAATTTATTTCACTGTTTCTGGAAATTGCATTACAGTATTTACGAAAATGATTCCTAATTGAAGTCAAACACAATATACCTTCTTTTGATAATTGTTTTGTTGTACATTTTGCAGCACCAGCTTTGAATCTAGATTTAAAAGGGTTTTTATGTATTTTGGGTTTCCAGAACAAAAGTGGAATAGAGGAGTCCTCTTCAGAAATTTTGATATGGAAATTCCTTTTCATTTCATCTTTATGTGTATCTATCACATAATCAATGGATTGTTTGTGTAATTTATATATGTCATTTCCTTTTATGTCTGAAATATTGTTTTTGTACCAAATTCTTTTTTTAAAATATCCAGATAATATTTTTTGCAGATGATCCCAAGATTGTTCCCTGCCTTATCTATGTTAGTGACTACAAAACTTTCTTGTAGTTCTTTGACGGCTTTTGAAACTTCAGGTTGTTTTAGATAAACCGTTTTTGAAATTCTTACTGTGGGATTTGTAACGATAAAATCTTTTTCTAAAGACTTTTTTCAAGTTTGATAACTATCCTTCAAATGTCTGAAATTCCATTTTTAGGTGGGGCTCCGTAAGGAGACCCCCTCTCATGTACATTGTACATAGTAGACCTAAAAAGTTCAATATTTGAAAACCAGGAACTATTCCTGTCGTGTTAATAGTCCTGATTTGTGACAAGACTTTATTCTTAACATTTGATATCGGCAAAATAAACAAGACTGATACCTGAAGGGTTTAATAAGAGAAAATACTCTGTCACCACTGGTCACAATTGCTGAAAATGCCTAACTGTTAGCTGAAAAAGCCTAACTGTGAGAATATGTCATCCGGCGAACGTATGTATTCTGGTGCAAACAAGAAACAGATTTTAAAAAGGTGCAAGTTATTTTCTTTCATTTGTGCTCTTAATGGTAACACTGGTATTACTGCTCATTGCTGATGTAAAATGTAGATATTCTTTATCGATCTATGCACATTATCAGGACCTTTCTGTTAAAAGAAGTTCCGTATCTTGCTTGTATTCGTGGGTGAATGTGACCTCAATTCTGTGAACACCGAACTTTTGTCAGCTCAATGAGGCTCACCGTAGGTTTTTGCATATCCAGACAGTTACCAGTCTGAACACGTCCAAAGATGCATCAGACGGAAAAAATCCATTGAGCATTTGTTACAGTGATCTAAAAAGTCCACGAGAAAATGTAATCAAGTTATCACTTCCCCTTACAAGTCTTGTGCAAGTACGCTGTTTTGGCGCAATAACAATATGTAAGTGCTTTAAAGTTGCATTCCGCGATATTTCATACACGTACCTATCCACGTAATTCATCACTAATCATGCGTCGAAGGACCGTTGTGCCTTCGTTTTGGTCAATAAACATGATATTTTGGCGGCAAGAAAGAGTTTTTACATTCGACCATGCAAGTGTTGTTTGTAACGGCATTCGGCCATGCACAACGGTTCTAGGGTAATTCCTCGCTGATGAGAGATATATTTAGAACCAGTTGGCTCTCGCCGGTCACGTGGCGTGCGCTATATTGCGAGAGCAAAGCACAATTGCATGCAATCTCCACGTGCTTGCAGAGCCGTCTGCGGAGACGGAGTGAAACTGTGAAATACCACTATTTTTTTGGTCGTCAACGAGAATAGAATTTTTCATGTCATTAACTGTGCTTGATCATATTTTAATCATGCATGTTCGTATCGCAAGACTCAATGATAAATGGACGAGTTTGTACGCTCATCGGTGCCTATGTTGTTTGTTCAAGCCTAGGCCTACGGCCTTCGCATCGTTCGAACTTGAAGACGACGGCATGCAGTCTTACATAATGTTCCGGTGTCAATGACAATGTTTGACACATTTATTGAAGAAAAACAGCAAATAAAGCTTTTATGTATGGTGTTCATTTTGACGCTAAACTTGTGCATGTTTTTATAAATTCAAGTCGCGATCGTTTGCTATGGATTGTGTTTGTGTTCAATTGGTATATATTTTGATAGACATATTTGTTTGCGTTAGATTACATAAGTGTGGAAAACGAGCAAATGAGAACACACATGGTCGCAAACAATAACACATGATTGTCATCTTCACCGTTCACTGCAAATACAGATTCAACTTGGAACATATTGACCTCAAATCTCAGGAAACTAAATTTTTATGCAGTGAAACAAACGTCGTTTCCAATTTCAAGATTTGTCTATAATTTGGTACCAGCAGTTCTAGGATGCAGGTACCTCCGTTCCATTGGTTATTAATGTTACAGCAAAGATGGTAGAAAAAGCCGTCCTTGAGGGTCGGTAAGGGGTTTCTCGTACTGGCGTACTGTTTTTTTTTTTTTTTTATATTTATTTACCGTACTGGAAGCCGTCTTGTTTTACGTACTTCGTACTATCCAAAATTTTGAAAGATTTTTATTTTCCGTACTGCGTACTCTAGAAGAATAATTACCTGTACCAGCGTACCGAACCCCCCCCCCTTTCTCCTTGGTTACAGTGAGCAAAACACTATCTTCATGAGAGAGAGAGAGAGAGAGAGAGAGAGAGAGAGAGAGAGATTCCTACCAAAAATTTTGTTTTAGGATGTTTGTTTTATTGACGATGCACTGCATTCGTAACAAATCAAAATCTGTATTTCATTTTTTCTCTCTTTCTCTTCTTAGATCTTGTCAATACTATCGTCTGAATAATTTTCCTCGCGGTGTTCCTACCAACTCTACACTATAGTAGATTGTTCCAATGCAATTAAGCAATCATATATTTCGAGTTTGCATCATGGTATGATACATTTGAAATCCTCAGTATTTTTTTTTTTCATCGCAAATTACCAAAATAAAAATGCGAGATAAAAAACAAACAAAACAAACAAACAAAACAAAAGAAAAACAAAAAAAAAAAACAAAACAAAACAAAAACAAAACAAACAAAAAACAAAAAAAAACAAGAAAAAAAAAACAAAAACAAAACAAAACAAACAACAACAAAAAAACAAACAAACAAAACACACACACAAAACCCACAGCAGATCTAGAAAGGACCAGATGAAATTCTGAATTACTTGACTAAAATGTTTTGTTTGGAAAAAATTGTTGATACCTTAAGTTTATGTACATCAACTTTTGTTCTGCATATGACTTACAAGAAAGAACGATAAATAATTCTGTGCTGGAAGCATGTGCAGAAAAATGGGATGTTATTTAGTTGGACTTGTGTGTGCGTGTTTTCGGAGAATGTATACGGTCGCGACCGATAATAGCAGATAGATATGGCTGAAGCAGTGACCGAAAGAGTGAGAGAATGAGGCTTCTTTGTATAATAAATTTTATGTTTCGAAACGTACAGTTCCTCATCAAATTTTCATGTCGCATGTGCCATTATACCGAACACAGTGTGACACCCGAGGACCCGTTCAGACCGTTGTGCAGTATACCGTTCTGTCAATGGTGACAACGTTCAAAGCTTGTTCTAATCCATTGCAAATGCATTTGGCTAGTGTGGTACACAGCAATGTGAAATTACAAGTACAATTCTTTCTAATTTTTCAAAATAAATTCGTTATATTGTCGTCGAGAAATGTTGGTAAAATTCTCTGTCGGACGAGGCTCTGAACAACGTATTGCAACTTCCCACACAAGTGGCATGCAGACAAATGTCTTAAGAAAGAAACTCACACATTATACCTTGCACAATCTTATAGAAATACAGAACTGATAAAGTCAAGTTCATGAGAAAATTTTATGGTGCCCCTAGGAAAATTGATGACGAATAGAGTAACATAAATCTTTGACATCGTAGACAATAACAGCTTGATAAGTAGCGGAGGTCGCGGGCACGTCTTCCTCGCAATATGTGCAGTCAAGAGCTGCCGATGCAGACAAAATTTTATCTCGAAGTTAGCGGGAAACGTAGATAATATGCCCATTTGTTTGTTGTTTTTTCTCTCTCTTTGTCTCTGAAGTTGCCGTCGTCTTTACTGATCTTAATTAACGGCACTTTTGTCCCATGAATTTGATTACCTAGCCACTCTTCCCCCCCCCCCCCCAAAAAGAAAAAGAAAAAGAAAAGAAAACTTCATCAAGCTGGAGCGGTTATAATATGATAATGATATTCGGATTCAATCTCAATTGATTACAAACACGACTGATCAAGTATCCATGACGACTTGAATATAACGACTTCAAAGAAATGGGCGGCTCCTGTGATCTTTGATTTTTTTTTTTTTTTTCCGGCACGTGCGACGATTGGGCCATCTCTGAACGTCAAACCTGTTCAGAATGAATGTAGCGACATCATCATCACTTGCTCGCCCAAGGCTGACCTTGTCCTTCTTTTACAACCCGCTATCGCTCCATATTTTCAACACCGATGGAAACTGTGTGTGTCTGTCTTATTTTGTCACGCGCGGCTGGGGCACGTTTCTTTTCGCTGTGAGTAGCGTAATTTAAATTTTCTTGGTCGCACAAGCAGACGAAAAGCCGGCTCAGACGGAAAACATAAGATGTACGCATGCGCGAGATCTGTATGTAAATGACCCAAATGACGTTGTCCAGGAATTCCCTGCCGCACTCTGTTTGAATATTCAAGTTCCATCGGTGGAACCAGAAGAAGACTTGAGGATTACTCGGTAGTTTCACAAGTAAGAGTGTGTTTTTACCTCAGCTGACTTGTCAGTCAGCTGAGGTTTTGTGAGGGTCCATCGTCCGTCCGTCGTCCACAGTTCACATTTTCGACTTCTTCTCAAAAACCGTCTGCCAGATCCACGTCAAACTTGGTGCAGGTGTGCCTTGGGTGGGTCTCTACCAAGTTTCTTCAAATGGTCACGGTCTAGTGATTTTTCGATTTTTTATGAATTTTTTGGTTCTTTTTTGGGTAAATCTTAAAAAATCTTCTTCTCCCAAACCGCTCACCCAATTCCTTTGATATCACACAGGAACACTCCCTGGGACTTGTAGTTCTTAATTTGTTCACTAGGTGGCGCTGCAATTTTTTTCTTATTTTTTTATGAATTTTTGTGTGTTATAGCTATTTACGACTTCTTCTCCAGAATCATCACTCAGATTAAGCTGAAACATGGTGGATATGTTCCTTGTAGAAGACTCAAACAAAGTTGTTCACTATGTGGGAATGCTGCAGATTCCTGATTTTATATGATTTTTTTCAATTCGGGTACTTATCGGTCAATGCAGCTTTCCTATTGATTACTATGGAAGTCAATGGGCATTCTAATGCTAATTCACATTTTCGCCTTCTTCTCCAAAACTGTCATCCAGATTAACTTCAAACTTGGTGGCAATGTACCTTGGGTGGGTCTCTACCAAGTTTGTTCAAATGGTCACAGTCTAGTGATTTTTGGATTTTTTATGAATTTTTTTGTTCATTTTTGGGTGAAATTTTAAAAAATCTTCTTCTCTGAAACCGCTCATGCAATTGCTTTGATATCACACAGGAACACTCCCTGGGACTTGTAGTTCTTAATTTGTTCACCAGGTGGCGCTGCAGTTTTTTTCTATTTTTTTAATGAATTTTTGTGTGATATAGCTATTTTCAACTTCTTCTCCAGAGCTGTCTCTCAGATTAAGCTGAAACATGGCGGATATGTTCCTTGTAGAAGGGTCAAACAAAATTGTTCACTATGTGGGAATGCTGTGGATTCCTGATTTTTTAAGGATTTTTTCAATTCTGGTACTTGTCGGTCAATGCAGCTTTCCTATTGATTACTATGGAAGTCAATGGGCATTCTAATGCTAATTCACTTTTTCGCCTTCTTCTCCAAAACCGTCATCCAGATTAACTTCAAACTTGGTGGCAATATATGTTGGGTGGGTTTCTACCAATTTCGTTCAAATGTTCATGCTCCAGTGAATTTTTTATTTTTAATGAATTTTTTTGTTCTTTTTTTTTGGACAAATCTTAAAAAACCTTGTAAGTCAATGGGCATTCTAATGCTAATTCACAGGACAACTGACACGAAATTTACTGTTTACTTGATAACTTGAGATCTGTTTTGAGTTAGCTAAACATGTTAATTATTCTGTATGAAGGTCATGCTGAGACAGTACATAAATGACCTTGACCTCGTTTGTATGGTCACAGTGCAACGTACATCAATTTTACTCTTCATTATAACTTGAGAACTACTTGAACTTCGATGTTGCACATGTAAGTGTTCTTCTATAAAGTTCAGACTTACTCAGTGCATAGTGTCCTTGATCCTTTCCCAAGTTCATAGAGCTGCAAGTGTGATGAATGTCAAGATCAGCTGAGGCACGGGCTGTTCACACAGCCCTCTTGTTCATATTTCGTTGTTTTATATTGTGTATTTTACACGAGCGAAGATGTGTTTGTATAAAATTTGACAGGTTCCCTGCCACTTGCGGTGTCATCGCATCAATGTGGTGTCCACGTGGTCATTGCCATGTTGACCATCACATGAACATTATGGCAATGTCGCTCATCACGAGCACATGCTTATGAATATCAATGCATTGCTCACAAATTAAACTTGATGTGTGTTTTGAAGTCTTATACTGAGTTGTTATTGCATGTCACTTGGTCTGCTTTATTGATTGCGTTCAATTGATTGTGGGATTCTGAGATGAATCAAGATCTAGGTCATGGATCCGAGCGAGAAGTGGATGTTTGTAAACATTGCCATGCTGAGACTGTCGACATTTTCAGTTCACGTTTTGAATGACCTATCACTCAGTGCTGTACTCACTCAACCTTGCGCTCGATAAGGCTACTTTGTTTGATGCTAAAACTTTTTTTTCTTCGATTGATATACTGTATAGGGAAACTGTGCGCCAGAACAGTCACGGAGAGATGGGAAAAGTTGTGTTTTAATGGGAGGGAAAATGGCGTCAGTATAAACTATTATTACAGCAAAGCAAAACTTATATAATTTAAAAGTTGGTTTGATTCATTTACATGTTGAGCTTTAGATTTGTCACATCGTAATCATACATAACTTGCCTTTTTTTTGAACGATCTGAATAGAGGTTGAAATGTATGTATGTATGTATATATATGTATGTATGTATATATATATATATATATATATATATATATATATATATATATATATATATATGCATATTTTAAGTGTGATTAAAACCCCATCTTTTGCTGGGATTTTGGTGTGATTTTTACCTCAGCTGACTTGTCAGTCAGCTGAGGTTTTTTGAGGGTCCATCGTCCGTCCGTCGTCCACAATTCACATTTTCGACTTCTTCTCAAAAACCGTCTGCCAGATTCACTTCAAACTTGGTGGAGATGTGCCTTGGGTGGGTCTCTACCAAGTTTGTTCGAATGGTCACGGTCCAGTGATTTTTGGATTTTTAGTGAATTTTTTTTGTCCTTTTTTGGGTAAATCTTAAAAAATCTTCTGCTCCGAAACCACTCACTCAATTGCTTTGATATCACACAGGAACACTCTCTGGGACACTTACTTCTTAATTTGTTCACCAGGTGGCACTGCAATTTTTTTCCTTATTTTTTATGAATTTTTGTGTGTTATAGCTATTTTCCACTTCTTCTCCAGAACCATCACTCAGATTAAGCTGAAACTTTGTGAATATGTTCCTTGTAGAAGGGTCAAACAAAGTTGTTCACTATGTGGGAATGCTGCGGGTTCCTGATTTTTAAGGATTTTTTCAATTCTGGTACTTGTCGGTCAATGCAGCTTTCCTATTGATTACTGTGGAAGTCAATGGGCATTCTAATGCTAATTCACATTTTTGACTTTTTCTCCAAAACCGTCATCCAGATTAACTTCAAACTTGGTGGCAATGTACCTTGGGTGGGTTTCTACCAATTATGTTCACGTGGTCATGCTCCAGTGATTTTTGGATTTTTAATGATTTTTTTTTTTTTTTTTTGGACAAATCTTAAAAAATCTTCTTCCCTGAAACTGCTTACCTTAATGCTTTGACGTCACACAGGAAGACATCTAGGGACTCCTTGTTGTTAATTTGTTCACCAGGTGGCGCTGCAGTTTTTTTTCTATTTTTTTTTTGTGAATTTTTGTGTGTTATAGTTATTTTCGACTTCTCCAGAACCGTCGCTCAGATTAAGCTTACACTTGGTGGATATGTTCCTAATGGAAGGGCCAAACAAAGTTGTTCACTGTGTGGGAATGCTGCGGATTCCTGATTTTTAATGATTTTTTCAAGTCAGCTCCTTTGGGGTAAATGCACCTTTCCTATTGATTATCATGTAAGTCAATGGTCATTCTAATGCTAATTTACATTTTCGACTTCTTCTCCAAATCCATCATCCAGATTAACTTCAAACTTGGTGGCAATGTACCTTGGGTGGGTGTCTACCAGGTTTGTTCCAATGGTCATGTTCCAATGAATTTGGATTTTTTTGTGATTTTTTTTCAAAAATCACTACAAAAGTTTAAATAGGAAAACTTAACATAGGAATTTCTTGTAATGGTCATAACTTTAATAATATTGACCAGATTTACTTCAAGCTTGGTGGGGATGTGCCTTGGGTGGATCTTTACCAAGTGTGTTCAAATGGTCAAGCTCTATTGATTTTTGGATTTTTTATGAATTTTGTTGTTTTTTTTGGGGGGGGGGGCAAACCTTCAAAATTCTTCTCTGAAACCGCTCACCCAATTGCTTTGATATCGTTCATGGACACTCCCGGGAACACTTAGTTCCCAATTTGTTCACCAGGTGGCGCTGCAATTTTTTAAAATTAATTTTTTGTATGGATTTGCTATTTTTCACTTGTTCTCAGAACCATCCCTCAGATTAAGCTGAAATGTGATGGATATATTGTTGTGGAAGGGTCAAACAGTTGTTTACTAGGTGGCACTGCTTTGGATTCCTGATTTTTAAGGATTTTCAATTCGGGTTCTTATCGTTCAATGCAGCTTTCCTGTTGATTACTATGTAAGTCAATGGGCATTCTAATGCTAATTCACAGGACAACTGACACGAAATTTACTGTTTACTTGATGTCTTGAGATCTGTTTTGAGTTAGCTACACATGTTAATTATTGTGTATGAAGGTCATGCTGAGACAGTACATGAATGACCTTGACCTCGTTTGTGGGGTCACAGTGCAACATACATGAATTTTACTCTTCATTATAACTTGAGAATTACTTGAACTTTGATGCTGCACGTGTGGGTGTTCTTCTATAAAGGTCAGACTTACTCAGAACATGGTGTCCTTGATCCTTTCCCAAGTTCATAGAGCTGCAAGTGTGATGAATGTCAAGATCAGCTGAGGCACGTGCTGTTCACACAGCCCTCTTGTTTAAGGTCCATCTTCCTGCATACCCTTGGAATGGAAAATGACAACCTGTATGTATTAAATGTACAGGGTGGCCTTTAACAGATCAAGGGTAGAAACTAAACCAGAGGAGAAGCACTTCCAGTGATGAGGGGGCTAACAATTCTGTTTCTATTTTGCACCACCTGATTAAAGTGTACTGGAGCTCAAATGAAATAATACAGTGAAAACTCAAAGTGACACTCAGTTATCTGACATATTCATTATAATGACACAAATTTGAAGGGACTGAAGTTGTTGTTCCTTTGTTTTTTGACTCATTAATCTGAAATATTCAGATATCTGACTCATTTTCTTGGAAAAAAATAGTGTCATTCTTACAAGTTTTCATTGTGCCTGCTATGTGTTGACCCTGACAAACATTAAAAATGTAGCAATCAATAAAGCAGACTTAGTGACATACAATAACAACTCAGTATAAGACTTCAAAACACACATCAAGTTTAATTTGTGAGCAATGCGCCGATATTCAAAAGCATGTGCTGATGGTGAATGACATCGCCATAATGTTCATGTGATGGTCAACATGGCAATGACCGCGTAGATACCACATTGATGCGATGACACCGCAAGTGGCAGGGAACCTGTCAAATTTTATACAAACACATCTTCGCTCGTGTAATATGTACAAGGTAAAACAACGAAATATGAAAAACACGCACTCACTTGTGAAACTACTGAGTAATCCTCAGGTATTCTTCTAGTTCCACCTCTTCGCAGTGGCTTCAGCAACAGGTCTTTTCATACGTCACTGTGGCTGCTTTACATATGTCATAACACATTATGCGTGCGCATAAACGATCTCCAAAATACGCTCACTCCCACCCTAGAAATAAATTTTTGTTTGATCATACACAAACCTACATGTATTGAAATGTTAACAAAATATTCATATTAAGCCCGGTAAATTAAGGTCTTACAGATATTACTATCATAGCCATGAATATTAACTCGCAAATGTACCCAAATTTCATATACATGTATATGTATATTATACATGTAAACATATGTTCATGCCCTAATGAAAACAAAGGAAAAACAACAAAAAGCCCCACCTCCAGGCTTTAAGCCTTGTTTTCTTTCTTTGCCCATTTCATACAGTAGGAATCAAATGCATCACATGTATCCTGAAAAATACTGTCAATGTTTAACTTGGGACATATCCAAATTCTTTTTTTTTTAAATATCCAGAGATGGTTAGAAAGTTTGGCTTCAATAATTTTAGAGATTTTAGACTTGCCTGTTTTGCTACTTAATTTCATCTTTTGACACCATTATGTTTAAACGTTCACCTTTTGGACATTTTAGGCTGGCTTGTTTTCTGTTAGGTAAACCCCCAGGGGCTACAGGTAGCAAGAAGCGGCCTACGACAGTTACAAGCTTGCCTAATTGTACTTGATATCTGGTTAATATTTTCATTGCATTCTTTTGACATAAATACAAAAGACTTCCAATCTTTTCTGACTTGCCCTATAATTCTACTGTTAACATCCAAAGATTATTAGAAAGTTTGGCCGCAATAATCTACAGCCTTTAGACTTGTCTGTTTTGCTACTTAACTTTATCTTTTGGCATCTTTCTGTTTTAATATTCACTCTCAGACATTTTAGGCTTACATGTTTTCTGTTAGGTAAACCCCCAGGGGCTACAGGTAGCAAGAAGCGGCCTACGATAGTTGCATGTTTGCCTAATGGTACTTAAAATCCTGTTAAGAAAAACTGTTTTGATAGCATGTTTTTGGCATAAATGATAATGACTTCCATTCTTTTCTGACATGCCTAAATGCACATTTACTCACTATTAAAAAATTACTCAAAATTGACAGTATTTTCTCAAGTGTCACAAACCTGACACATTAAGTTGACACATTGACTCAGGGTTGGCAGTTAAATAGAGCTTAATTGTTTGAGGAGTAGGTGTCATCATGGAGTTTGTTTTACATCTCTGGTACAGGATGTACATTGTTGCAGTCCTTGTTAGGATTTTCCTTGGTTTGTACAGGTGATCTAGCTGCAACTGTTTATTTTACAATCACTGGGACTGAATATAATGCCCCAGCTTGTTTCCACTTCAGTTTAACATTGGCGGATGGTTTAACTAGGAAAAGCTGTCCAGCTAGAAAGGGTACATATTGGTTCAGGGTTAAGTCAAATTGTTCTTATCTGAACCTGTACTATGAAAATTTGGTAATTATGGTTTGTTTGACAGGCATTCTTCTTTGATATGAAGCTCTGCATTTACAAGCAAAACTTCACATATTTAGCTAATTCATCAATTGCCACGTTCATATTTATTCATTATTATGTGGGTTGTCTTTGCTGAATATTTAGCTTAGGCAAGGAGCCGCTACTCAGAGAGACATGTACGGGTAAAAGGCTCCGAAACATGTTGAGTAGTTACCCGCTGAAGACCCTTTAATTTGATACAGCCTATGTCAAAATTTTACAGAGGAACGTGTGCAATATAGACAATAGTAATTCCATATATATACAGGTTAGACAGGGACAGGTTAGCTTATGGACAGTAAAGAGTTCGAACTGCGGAATAGGATATTGACTACTAGGAAGTAGTTCTGGGCAAAAAGACACAAATACAAAACATATCCGAAATTTTGTGCCTTTTTTCATAATTTCTTTTAAACTTGAATTTTGTATAATATGCAAATTACATGTAATGCAAATTTGGGGTATGCATCACCAAAATCAAAATATTTACTGTTAGACATACAGTCACAATTTCGATTCGCTGCATATCTTCAAGAGTAATTGAAGCCAGAATCTTCTTGTAATTCATGATACTTTGCCCAATATTGTTGCCATATTTTTTGGAAATGATGTGGGTGGGGGGGGATCTTTCATTTTGCACTCCTTGGGAATCATGCTTCGAACAAATTTCAATTTGAAAAGGGACTGAATGTTTAGTGAATTAATAATTTTTGGTTTGAAAGGAATGCTGCAAAACATTTGATCTATTTTTTTCTTACTAGAATCTTGTTTCCGAATAGTTGTGTAAGCGTACACAATTTGAGAAAAATTTTGCGGAAATGTGTGCTCTGAATCAGTAAGACCCAAATATTCATTGATTTTTGTTATGTCTCGAAATGATAGTGCTTTAAGAGCTGTATGTAATTGATCAATGCCATTGTGGCACCAGATGGCACATTGGTATTGTGCCCTTTTCACATGTTGCTCAAATGCATCGTCAGTAGGCGGTAGTTGAGCAGCTGATCGGTCTGTGGTGGAGGCAAGCATATATCATAGCTTGTCCAAAGTAGTTTTGTAATAAGTCCCTTTTCCTGTGTTGAGAGCTTTGCTACATAAAAACACAGGTATTGGGATTTAGCTTGGGTGGCTTCTTGGATGGCGGTTCCAGGTTAATGATTTTAGGTTCACGGTACAAAATTATCTAACCTGCAAATACATTAAAACGTGGGTGTTCTTACCAGGTCCAAGCTTCATTTTAGAAAATATTCCAGTTCACCGTGTATATTATCAATCGTGCAACACATTTTGACAATATGCACAGTCATTCTCAATAACACTGATGATGAAACAATCACATAGCAGAGTTAGAATCCGACTGGACTCTGGAAGTCAAAGAAATGTGCCCAGACTTGTTCTTTCTGGTGCCTCTACAACACAACACATAAATTATAAAATCCTAATTTGAGGATGACCTCATTTGCATAAATTTAATGATAGGGTTTCTAAATTGTATTCACTTCACATTTTTTTCCGGTAATATATATGCTAAATTTGCCCAAATTGCAACAATGCGTTCTGGAGACAGCACTTTTGCGCAAGCTAGCCAGACAGACAACCCATAAACATAATGCCATCCCCCATCCCCCCCCCCCCCCCCCCCCGTGGCGGACCCATAAAATTTCAGTAAAACTGTGAACGAAAAATGCAGATAAGACGATTGGGATTCTATGTTCTATATGATTTGAAGCACTTTTCAAGAAAAATGTAACCTTTTGCATTGGTACAGCGCATAATGAATGATATATATCTCCAGAATGGCTTCAAAAACCCCAACATTTGAAGCCTAATTTGCATACATGTAATGGTGTCCACTTCATATACTCCAGTAAATTTGGTATCAGTATATCCCTGGATATATATTACCTTCATCATTTAACATTTACCCCCATTTTTGGTAATTTGGCAACTGCAGCAAACAACATCAACAAATAGAGGTATTTATATTGCCAAATAGGTGACAAAATTTTGCATATAATTATAATAATAATGTTGTTAATGAAATAATTTTTAAAACGCTTCATGCTTGTTGAAAGTGTAAGGTTAGTGCTACCTTTTGATGAAATTTGGAGTGCTTATTCTTTAAAATTAAGGCATATATTAAAAACTTTGTGAAAAGTAGTCATTTTCCACAAAAACTAGAGGTTGCCATAGAAACGGGCGTGTAAACATACCAAAAAACGCTTTTTGGACTCCACAACCTATTTTTCTGTAAAGAGGAGACGTGCGCACATTTTGATATAGGTTGTGTTTTGTTATAGCTTTGGTTGGGGTTGCACCTATTTTTAGGGCACTTTTGAAGTATTTGCCGCTAGCCTATATTGGTATGGCAATTTACAACTATTCCATAACACAGGGATAGAAGTTGGAATGGCATCTATCTATTATAGCTTTGAAATTATTTAAGATTTAATATTTCTAATGATGCTATTGATCATAATTTAAATTGCAACATCTTTTGCTTTAGATTCATTACAGGCGAAATGGTCAATAACCCCCTAGTAGAAGTTAAAATTACATCTCTATTTTTATGCAGGGGTAGGGGCCCCTGCATATTGTTATCGCGAAAATCCAGGCGTTTGCGTACGTGTTACGTAACCTATACACCACAGTACACTGGATTATGTCTGAAATAATACAATTTCAAGTGTGCACGATGTGAGAAGAGCCAACAAAATGTTCATTCAACATGTTTTATTTAAGTTGTGTCGTGTCTTTTTTTTAAAAAAGCGCTATTTTACTGTTGAGGGGTCGTTTCAAGAATCATAAAGGACCGCTACACAAATCGTCAAGTTGCCCTAGTTTTTGTTGATGGTTTAAATAATTTTGTACCATGTGACAAAGTTTATTGTCTGCCAGAGAGAGCCAGAATCTAGTGTCAATGTTCTTAAAAACCATCCCTAATAAAAAAAGGGACAAAATATTCAAGTTACTGTAAAAATATATAAAGTTTGAGGTACATCGAGAGGAACTGTTTTGTACGAAAAGGAGCTCCAGTCCTGTGACAGCGGTCGCCACGAGGCTATCACATGTCAACAAGGTCAAGGTCAACCATTAAACAAAGGAAGAACTGGACTCGCACGTGTTGACCAGTGTTTACGTTTAGACGCATCACTGGGCACACGAACGGAAATAGTGGACTGGCGACAACAAGTGGATTTTTATTACGAGGTTGTGATACAAAGTGTGGAGCGGTAATTTTGTTTAATAAAACTTAAAAGCTTAATTAGCGTACAAATGTTACAAATTGGCAGAATACTTCATCGCAACGATGCTTCCTTTGTTCGTCATGAAAGATGTCATCATACACGGGATGGCGGGGAAGCCTGATTGATTTTGGAACATTCGTCACTATATAGTTTTTCGGGTCTTTTCGATCAAAATTTTATGGGCGCTGTTTCAAGAAGTTAACAAGATGATCGAGTTAATCTGTTGTGTTATGCTTGGTGCAGTGGGACTACGAGGCCGACGTGGTGAGGCACTGAGGGAAACTACGCTTTCACCGTCTGTGCGAAGAAAAAAGTGCACAAATCCGAGTACAGTAGTCCCGTTTTTGAGCGACCAACCCCCGCGCAGACCAAAAAGCGGTTGTATAATGCAGGTGGTCTCTCATTGGAGGAGCCCCACACTCGCGAGCTGAACGCGAACAGGAACAGCTCAAATCCTGGGCGGCCTTTCCCTGGTGGTAGCAGGTACACAAATTCCTGCAACCACCAGTTCATCATGATCGTTAATAATGCTTTGGGAAAAAACACGATTTATTATATTTAACCATTACAACCCTTAAAATCTTTATTTCAATAACGAACGCTTGCCTTGGTGGTGAAACTAGTGAAAGACGTGTGTTGCAACTTGAAACTATTTGCCGGTCTTGAGTTGTGTCTTTTGATTACGCTCAGCTTTTCGCTTGCGAAGTAATGAGCTTAAAGTTAACTGTCGTAAAATTGTTTTGATGGTATAACTCACTTTCTTAACTTATGCTACACGTTCCATGGAGCCTAACTCACCGTAGTTCATAAGTTATGGATCAAAATAACACTCGGCATTTTCTTACTGCCACCACGTGCGTTTTGGGCACCATGTTTACCTCGATCTGAACCGTGGGAAAAATAGATCAACCCACTTCGTCAGTGTCGGTCGCTGAGTCATGCAGGCAAGCACGTGCTTGATCGGGGTTTTGATCCAGCAAAAGTTATCATCGGTCATTTTATAAATATTCTATCATAAAACGTCGTTCAATTAGAAATGAGAACACTAAATAATATTTCTGTAGCTTTGCTCGTATCTGCCAGGGTCAGGTAAGGTTTCGCATGCAAAAAAGAGATGACCACGTGGGTTGTTGATCTGCGGGGAAATGACGGAAGATTGATCCGGACATTTCCGGCGAGCGTCGGCAACATTCGTCCTGCATTTGGATTTGAAGTATTTCAAGGTGGATGATGTGAACGATCATGAGTGCGAGCGACCAAGTTCCCACCACAAGGAAATTTCTGCCAATCAGTATGAGGTTTAGTTCAGAAAACGATCCATAATATCCCAGCATACATTTTTTCTACTCAGTCACAAATCACGGTTAAGTAAACAGGTCCAATAACGAAATAAACACCCCCCCCCCCCATTTGTATAATGTGGTCACAAAATCTGTTCATTTGGCATGGTTGCTGGTCGCGTTTAACAGGTGGTCGTTCATAAGAGGTAAATTATCAAAGAAAAACAAGTGACCGAATTTGGTCCTTCAAACCAGGTGGTCATTTATACGAGGGGTCGTTCAATACAGGGAGAGACCCATATATGGGTTAGGGCGATGGTCATGAATGCTATCGGTATATTTCAGTCAATTTCCGTATACAGTGTTGGCAAATTATTCACAAGATACAGTGTTTTTCATTCAAATTCAAATGAAATTTTTTTTTTTAGAAATTGGTCTTCTTTTAATCATGGATCGTTGAGACCTCGATTTTTTCTACTTTTTTTTTCATGATTTTTTTTTGTGTGTTTTTCCTATTTTTGTCTCCTCCAGAGCCATCTCTCAGATTGAGCAGAGACTTGGTGGAGATGTTCTTTGTGGAAGGGTCCAAGTTTTTCACTAGGTGGCACTGCTGTGGATTCCTGTTTTTTTTGTTTGTTTTTGTTTTTGTTTTTGTTTTTGTTTCATAGCTCAGCTGACTTGTCAGTCAGCTGAGCTTTTGTTATGGTCCGTCGTCCGTCTGTCCACAATTTACATTTTCGACTTCTTCTCAAAAACAGTTGGCCAGATCCACTTCAAACTATGTGGGGATGTGCCTTGGGTGGGTCTCTACCAAGTTTGTTCAAATGGTCACGGTCCAGTGATTTTTGGATTTTAAATGATTTTTTTTGTTCTTTTTTGGGAAATCTTAAAAAATCTTCTTCTCGGAAACCGCTCACCCAATTGCTTTGATATCACACAGGAACACTCCCTAGGACTCCTAGTTTTTGATTTGTTCACCAGGTGGCGCTGCAATTTTTTTTCTAATTTTGTGCTAATTTTTGTGTGATATAGCTATTTTTGATTTCTTCTCCAGAACCGTCACTCAGATTAAGCTGAAACATGGTCGATATGTTCCTTGTAGAAGGGTCAAACAAAGTTGTTCACTATATCGGAATGCTGCGGATATCTGATTTTTAACGATTTTTTCAATTCGGGTACTTATCGGTCAATCAATGGACATTCTAATGCTAATTAACATTTTCGACTTCTCCTCCAAAACCGTCATCCAGATTAATTTCAAACTTAGTGGCAATGTGCCTTGGGTGGATTTCTATGAGGTTTGCTCAAATGGTCATGCTCCAGTGATTTTTGGATTTTTAATGATTTTTTTTTCAAAAATCTTTACAAAAGTTTTAATAGAAAAGTTTAACATGGAAATTTCTTCTAATGGTTATTACTTGAATAATTTTGGCCAGATTTACTTCAAACTTGGTGGGGATGTGCATTGGGTGGATCTCTAGCAATTTTATTCAAATGGTCACGCTTTATTGATTTTGGGATTTTTTTATAAATTTTTTTGTTCTTTTTGGGGGCAAATCTTAAAGAATCTTCTTCTCCGAAACTGCCCGGCCAATTGCTTTGATATCCCACAGGGACCCTACCGGGGACACCTAGTTCTTAGTTTGTTCACCAGATGTCGCCGCGATTTTTTAATGAATTTTTGTACTTTTTTGCTATTTTCGACTTCTTCTGCAGAACCGTCACTCAGATTAAGCTGAAACTTGGTGGATATGTTCCTTGTAGAAGGGTCAAACAAAGTTGTTCACTAGGTGGCACTGCTGTGGATTCCTGATTTTTAATGATTTTTTTCAATTCAGGTACTTGGTGGTCAATGCAGCTTTCCTATTGATTACTATACTAGTCAATGGACTTTCTATTGCTAATTCATATTTTTAGCTGACTAGTCAGTTAGCTGAGCTTTTTTGAGGGTCCGTCGTCTGTCCGTCCGTCATCGTCCACAATTTACATTTTCGACTTTCAAAAACCGTAAGCCAGATTTACTTCAAACTTGGTGGGGGGGTGTACCCTGGGTGAATGTCTACCAAGTTGGTTCAAATGGGCATGCTCCAGTGATTTTTTTGATTTTTTTATGAATTTTTTGTTGTTGTTCTTTTTTTGGGCAAATCTTAAAATATCTTCTCAGAAACCGCTCACCCAGTTGCTTTGATATCTCACAGGGACAGTCCTGGGAACTCTTAGTTCAGAATTTTTTTATCAGATGGTGCTGCAATTTTTTTCCACTTTTTTGTGAGTTTTTTTGTGTTTTTGTTATTTTCGACTCCCTTTCCAGAACCGTCACTCGGATCAAGCTGAAACTTGGTGGATATGTTCCTTGTAAAAGGGTCAAACAAACTTCTTCAAAAGGTTGACTCAGTTCATTTTTCCATTCATTTTTTGAAAAAGTACAAAATGAAAGAAAAAATTTTTTTTACAAAACCTGAACATGGAGATTTCTTGTAATGGAAACAACTTAGATAATTTTAGCCATATTTAGGTCACATTTTGTAGAAATGGACCTTTGATAGGTCTCTACATATTTTATTCAAATGGTCACACTGCATTGATTTTTGCATAAATTTTTGTGTAAATTTTTGAAAATAAGCAGCTGCATGTCAGCTGAGCACAGGATCATCATGATCCTCTTGTTTTGCTTTTTTTCTATTCAGGTACTTGTTAAATGCATCTTCTCTATTGCTTACTATGCAAGTCAATGGGCATTTTAATGGCAATTCACATTTTGGACTTTTCTGAAGAAACTGTTTGTCAGATTTACTTCAAACTTGGTGGCAATGTACCTTGGGTGGGTCATCTACCAAATTTGTTCAAATGATTATGCTCCAGTGATTTTTGGATTTTTTATGATTTTTTGTTTAAATCATTAAAAAGTTTATCATGCGAATTTCTTGTCATGGGTATAACTTAAATAATTTGGGCCAGATTTGTGTCAAACTTGTTAGGGATGTACGTTTTATAAATATGTACCTTATTTTGTGCAAATGGTTATATGTTTTTCAATTCTGGTGCTTATCGGTAAATGTACCTATTCTGTTGTTTGCAAGTCAACTGGAATTCTAATGCATTCTAATGGTAAATCACATTTTGGACTTCTCTGTATAAATTGTTTGTCAGATTTACTTCAAACTTAGTGGCAATGTACCTTGGATGGG
Source organism: Hermodice carunculata (assembly GCA_964020975.1). NCBI lineage: Eukaryota > Metazoa > Annelida > Polychaeta > Eunicida > Amphinomidae > Hermodice > Hermodice carunculata. The sequence goes on along the minus strand of OZ026616.1, from coordinate 108,337,013 downwards.
TTTGAACCAAGTTTGCTCAAATGGTTATGCTCCAGTGATTTTTGGATTTTTTATCATTTTTTTTCAAAAATCGTTGAAAAAGTTTTAATAGGAAAGTTAAACATGGGAATTTCTTGTAATGTGTATAACTTAAATAATTTTGGCCACATTTGTGCCAAACTTGGTATGGATATATAGAATCTTACATGGCAGTGAGTGAGTTACGATTTTTCTCTCACGAGGGATCGTTGTTGGTGGGGAAAATCACGAGTGACCGTTTTATATTTTTTGTCTACCTAATTTGTGCAAATGGTCACATTCTAGTGATGTTTGGACCTGGACCTCATTCCCAAGGTCACAGGACAACTGACACAAAATTTACTGTTCATTTGATAACTTGAGATCTGTTTTGAGTTAAGACCTTGATGTTGCACATGTTAATGTTTCTCTATGAAAGTCACGCTTACACAGTACATGAGTGACCTTGACCTCGTTTCTGGAGTCACAGTGCAACATACATGAATTTTACTTTTCACTATAATTTGAGAACTACTTGAACTGGGACCTTGATGTTGCACATGTTAGTGATCCTCTGAAAAGGTCAGACTTACTCCGTACATGGGTGGCCTTGATCCTAATCCAAGTTCACAGAGCTGCAAGTGTGATGAATGTCTAGGTCAGCTGAGGATGGGCTGTTCACATAGCCCTCTTGTTTATGATTTTTTTTTGTTTTTTGGGGGGCAAATCTTAAAAATTCTTCTTCTTGGAAACTGCTCACCCGATTGCTTTGATATCACACAGGAACACTCCTAGGCACTCCTGGCTCTGAATTTGTTCACCAGGTGGTGCTACGATTTTGTTTGTGTCTTATTGCCATTTTTAACTTCTACGTTTCTCAGATAAAGCTGAAACTCGGTGGATATGTCCCTTGTGGAATGGCCAAACAAAATTGGTCACTAGGAGGCACTGTTGCGGATTCCTGATTTTTAATGATTTTTTTCCATTCGGGTACTTGTCGGTAAATGCACCTTTCCTGTTGCTTACTCAAGTCAATGGGCATTCTAATGCTAATTCAATTTTTTGACTTCTTCTGCCAAACCTGGCAATGTACCTTGGGTGGGTCTCTAGCAGATTTGTTAAAATCAAAATTTGGAGTTTTTATGAATTTTTCTGTTCTTTTTTGGGACAAATCTTAAAAGAAAATCTTCTCCTATGAAACTGCTCACTCGATTGCTTTGATGTCACACAGGAGCACGCCTAAGGACCCCTAGTTCTGTTTTTGTTCACCAAGTTGCGCTGCGATTATTTATATTTTTTATGTTTTTTTTGTGTTTCATTGCTATTTTTGACTTCTTTTACAGAACCGTCACTCATATTAAGCTGAATGTTGGTGGATTTTCTTTGTGGAAAGGTCAAACAAAATAGTTCACTAGGTGGCAATGCTCTGGATTACTGATTCTTCACAATATTTTTAATTCGGGTATTCACTGGTAAATGCACCTATCCTATTGATTACTGTGTAAGTCAATGGGTATTCTAATGCTGATTCACATTTTGATCTGTTTATGCAAAACTGGCATTCAAATTCACTGTAAACTTGGTGGCAATGTACCTTGGTTGGGGTCTCTAACAGATTTTTTTAAATGGAAGCACTCCATTTATTTTTGGATTTTTTATGAATTTCTTTGTTCTTTTTGGGAACAATTCTTAAAAAATGGCAAGTGTATATGTACATGTCAGCTGAGCACAGGACTGTCACAGTCCTCTTGGTTTATAAACTAAGTAAAGCATAAGCAAGGAACTGGGTATTATTTTCATAAATTATATTCAACAAAATGTTTTTGTTACACCTGAACAGTCTTTCCTTCAATTATTTCAATTTGTTCAACAGCCCTACAGGCCTACATATGCTTTGCCCCTGCATTTAGGCCACCAGGCCTTGTTAATAGTTTTGAAGATATTCAAGTTTTAAAATGTCCAATGCTGCTGATTAACATAATTTAAATTTAAATTTAAACTTTTGTTTTAAGTCCATTAGATGTGCACTGGTCAATAACCCCCTAGTAGAAGTTAGAATGACATCTCTATCTGTCATACTTTTGAAGATATTCGAGATTTAAAATTTCGAATGCCCCTAATCTTCATAATATTTTTTATATATCTTCATTCCTCTGTTTAAAACGGTCAACCTCCTTGTATGGAGGTATAATCATGCCAAGTTTGGAGTTTCTATGTATAATAGTGTCCAAGAAAAGTGTCGGACGAATTTGCTGGTAAAGAAAGAGAGAGAGAGAGAGAGAGAGAGAGAGAGAGAGAGAGAGAGAGAGAGAGAGAGAGAGAGAGAGAGAGAGAGAGAGAGAGAGAGAAAGTGTCGGACAAATTTGCTGGTAAAGAAAGAAAGAAAGAAAGAAAGAAAGAAAGAAAGAAAGAAAGAAAGAAAGACAAACTTGAAGTATAAGGGAAGAGTCTACCTGCTCCCCAAGGTTTGTAGAAAAAAGTTACAAACCTTTATTGGGGGTTGGGGTTGGGGTGGGTGGGTGGGGGTCTTCTTTGATTAGTTTATGTACACAAATATAAAGAAATCCCAGGTTAAGAAGTTCCATTTAGTTTCCATTTGTTCCAATAAACAAGATGTTTCTTGTGTTACGCTACAAAATAGATTATTTTTGTCGCTGAATGCGACCAAATTAATGTATCAACGAAGTGGTAACACAGCGAAGTGATATAGCTACTAGGTGACCACGCGACTTGCTACGGTATGACACTGCCACAGAGTTGATTGGTAACTAAGCTGAATGCGACGAACTGTTACAACTTACAGATTCGTTTTATACAGGTCAGCTATTCAAGAGAATGAAACTTTGCAAACAAAAGAACTTAAACACTCACTCCCACAAAATAAAGACAACTACATTAATGTCAACACAAAATGCTGTAGGCATACTGTTACAACAAAGTGACCAAAGTGACCATTTCTGTGGTGAGGGAAAATGACAGCCACACCAACATTCACAACATTAACTTCAACTCGGCATCAGCTTCAGCGCTTCACCACAGGCACAGGCTATACTGTTTGAGATTGAATGAATGATTATTATAATATTGGGTAAAAAAAAAATAGCTCAGCCTGCTACAAAACCTCTATTATAGCCGTTTACGGAAAATGAGCATGGATACAATTTTCTGTGATGATATTATCCAATTTAGCAGATGTTTACGGTTCGCTAAGTAGTACTTGTGCGCCCATGCCCATTCATATTAGGGAATCCCCAAACAGCTCGTCATATCCGGTTGTGACGCCATCAGCGACCCTAAAACTAATAGAATAGAATAGAAGAGATTTTATTAAACCCCCGCGAACGAGGAACTCCTAATACATGTACATCGAGATAAATCATACATCTACATGAACACAGGGTAATAACTAGCCAGGAGCATAGTAATTAAATACATCAGAATAAATCATATAACTAAACCATACATCTATTTACACACAAAATATTATAAATGATAATTGACTAGAAACGTATCGATATTCCGGAGCACCGTAAGTATTTATAATAAAGTATATCTTATCATGACTTTTATAGTTGCCCAAACTAAAACTGCTTGCGGAGGTTTGTATCAAGTCTCTTCCTGTTACTGACAGGTCCCATGACACATGTGGTTGGATTTGTCGGCTGCTCAACTCTGTAACTCGTCTGTATTTTGTGTCAGGCATCTGTTTTATCGTGATGTACTGTTGCATTGTTGTGAAAAGGGGGCCATGCTCCTGAAGAAATAACTGGTACGTGTTGAGGCATGCACAGTGGGCGATGTAATCAGGCCATATGTGCCAGATACTGCTGCCAGTACCGACGGTAGCACGTCCGCTGCCACTGGTAGTGACGTCCGCGCTCACCCGGTTGGGGCCAGAAAGTAGAATGGAACCGAATAGGCAGAATATAATGACGTCACAGCTCTAATACTATATACAGAGAATTTGAGCCCCTCACATCAACGACAAACGTAAATAAAACACGTTTCCTGGCTGTGCTATGGGAACAGTGGCGCTTTTGCATACAGCAATAGCTCTTTTTTGGGAAACCTTAGCTTACATCCTGGGTGTTACCTTCCCTCCCACCCCCCACCCCCGGACAGAGCTCGATGAAAATACTGTTAGGGCCCGTGGATAACCATTCAATCTACACTAAAAATTGGTCGAAATTAGTACTGATTACCTCAACTTACACTCGTCAAATTATCTCCCAATTTGGCAATTGGCATAATGATATATATACTGTCTCTCAAATTGCTTGCTTGTTGCTTTATGATTAGCTACATGGAAGAGAAAAAAATGCCCCATTTTAAATAGGGATGTATCTAATGTAGAAGGCATTTGCATGTAGCTATACTGGAATCATAAGCAGCTTACGACGCAATGGCGAATCTTGGAATACTTTTACAAGCAAAACAAAACAAATCGATCAGTGAGTGTTTAGACTAGACCAGCAAGAAACTGTATTAATTATATGTTTATTTATTAGCCCCTCAAAGTGCTATCTGACTGTTACAGGAAATTTGTGTTTTTAAAAAGTATTTGTGATTAAATTTTATTGCTGTGATAAAAATGTGTTGCTATTATATTTTACAGCAAGACTGTAATGTATGCTCTGTATACTTTATAACTTTGGATGTATGCCGCCATTGTCTGAATCAGTTGAGCCAAATTATTATTATGACACGTTACTGGACTGAGTCAACAGTTTTCATTGTCACTGTATCAACACACTGAGACCAGCTGTTGACTAGCCCATGCTATCATGATTTACAGATCTATTGTTGTTTATTTTTTTGTTGAAAGCAATAATCAGTTTTCTGCCAGGATCCAGACCTTTCTGTTTGTTGAGGTCTTTCAAGTCCTGCATTATACTGGCCATGTCTTTCTTATTTTCTTGTACAAGGTTGTCATTTACTCTGTTTGCATTGTATTGCAGCCCAGCTTTAGAAGGAGGAATACAGTTTGCGGCCAGAAGAACGTCGCGGAATGCAGTGGCAGATATAGAATTCCTCGACAATGCAATCTGGACACTGACATTTGGTGCAGCAGCTCGGCGTCCACGGCCAATTGGATCCTCTGAAGCATCCTGTGTGGGACATATTTCCTCATACAAGGTATGAAGATCAGTGGAATATGTACATGTAGAACATTTAAGTGCCATCCGCCAGCACAGGCCTCTTTTCTCACACCGGTCCCACTGCAAGTCACCTGTGCAAGCCGGAAATTGCCTATTGTCCATTGGCACTGTATCTTCTGGGGTACCTACAGAAACTATATGTTGTTGGGTGGCTACTGTGTGAGCCGCATGTTCACGTATTGCCTTGTTCCACAGATCTGCAGTTTTCTGAACATGCAGAAAGGCATAAGTGTGCAAATCAGGGTTATCAGTACTAGCCCCCTCATAGTAATCATTGTAAAAGGTATCAGCTGTGGACTTACCAGGTCGCAACACTTTGACGTCCAATATGGGCTGCCGTTTGTCATCTCGCAGGACCTTCTTCCCATCTTTTGTTTCATGGACAGTGGCTGCATACTTTTCAGCACTCATTCGTTGAAGTGGGGGTGCAGGAACTTTCACTTTCTCTGTTGCAGGTAACCATTTGGGTGTGTGTGTGTGTCTCAATGCGAACTTAGTTTTACGCTTGTTCCGGTCTCCCTTCATGGCTACAGTGATATACTTCTTGTAAAGGTACAGGTATCTTCAATCAACTTCTCTCAATCAAGAGCAGTGACAGAATGGACAGAATATTGTGTTGTATTGTCCTATGGAGATGACAAGGCAGATAGAGGCAAGAAGTCTGGGGATATCAGATAGGACTGGACTGCAGCAGGGGCCAAATTCAGTGGCTGTGAGCTTTGAATTGAATACACATCATGCAGCTACCAGCCTGTTTGATAAGAAAATGTCTTTGATATTTTGTTTACAGTGGGATGCCATAGATACCAATGGAAATTACAGTTACAAGAAGACCGAACTGATATTTGGTTATAAGAAATGTCTCATATTCATGTGATTTCTCTTCTCAGCTTATGACCAGTTGTGATGAAAATTTAATTTCTTCACTGACATAGAGGGGGCACTGCAGGTACAGCTAAGCCAATTGTCAATTTTAGTGTAGGAACACAGATCAACACTGTGTCATACAAATCAAGTAACAGTTTTACCCTTTAAGTTGATGTGCAAGTCAAAACAAGGGACCTTTACCCCAAGATAAAGGTATTACAATGGTAAACATGATGTGTACATTATGTGAGACATTGAAGGCTTTGCTGTACCTGCATGTGAACATATCAGGAAAATACACAAAACACAAAATGTGTCATTTTTCACAGGAAAATAACTTTCCTTTCAAATCAAGTTTATTTCTATTGTAGCAAGATATGAGGCTTTGTGATGACAAAATATAATGCATCTACCAGGACATTTCTGCTTATAAAGGTCTTGGGCCAGTAAATGCGCATGACCGTGCAAGTGTGTCAGAACTTTTAGTCACGTTATGAATACAGGGCTTCAGGTGACAGGCTATTAAAAATAGGAGAGCAGATAAATTCTTATGCTTTCCTTGTCATATCAAAGGGACAAATATGCCTGATTATTTGTGGGTTTGGGGAGGGTGTCACTTCAAGCATTAACCCTTGAACCAGAAATCTTATTGGGTCATTATTTCATTGAGATTTACCTCGGAACTGTAACCATGGAGGTAAGCATAAACAAATGCACGAGTAGCAAAAAAGTTAATTGGATGAGACCCCATTTTCTATTGATAATGTAAATGTCATTGAAGTAAACTTTCAGAAAAATAACAGGTATAGTGTCAACGAAACTTTTAAATGTCCGAGACAAGCTGACAAATATAGCCAATTTAACATGTCACTCTATTAGGCTTGATTTACTGATCCAAGACCCCTACCCGCTCACCCTTCCCGATGCTCGCCCATATCTGCACAATGGAAAATTTGGCGCAGCAATATGTGATCTTATTTATATGTAACGCTTTACATTTACTTGCAAATACTACGTGTTGATAGAAAAAAGTTTCTTTTTTCATTCTTGATTTTAAAAAAAAAAAAAAGGTTATTTATGTAGCATTACCGGCGACTTTTCTGTCACCTTGTGGTCGCCGGTTGACTGTTTATTAGTTTAAGTTGTGCGCATCGCATCACGCAGTCGGAAATATGGTGACGTTATTAATCTGAAAGCGAGGTTCCTTTCCGGATCTGTCTTCTGTTATTTGGGCTGTTGTGATCTACAGAATTTGGTCTTTCATGTGAAAAAAAAACGATAAAAATTGACCAATTAGAACAGGATTTCGAGTAAGTTGAATATTGACATATTTGTGAGATGTCCTGTGAATTAATTTTGAGATGTAGAGGCAAATAGAACATGCAAAGTAGTGGAAATGAATGTGGGCTTCAGAACTAGCATGTTGATTTTCCCACCATTCGTGGCAAATTGGAGCGAAAAGACAAACACCAAGTAGGTCCCAAGTTGCCATTTGGCGCGTCTCTCAACTGGTGGTATTATCGCTCACTTATGCAGTGCATTGCAGTCGCATTTTGAGCTTCAGACTGCCTGACTAGTGTTGACAAAAGGGAATTCATGCACAGTGAAAGATTTATCATTGAAACTTAGGCCACTATTCATTTTTTTAACTTACAAAATGTGTATCAAAATATAATTGGCATTTTTATGTATCTTGCCAAGATTCTTGGCTATGTAGGCAGAGCTCTATGGAATACCCATCTTCAACTCGAAGTGGACATTGTTACGCGCTATCGATGGATCTGCACAATCGACCGATCGCGCAGCGCTATCAATGGATCTTGTTCGCGCAACAATCGATGGATCACGCACCGATCGATCGATCGCGCTGTGCTGACAATGGATGCACAATCGGTGGATAATTTGTTAAATAAATTCTAATCTATTAATCAGAATGGAAGAAACTTATGTTGACCTTAACATACAAACTCGAACCTATCAATTGTGCATGTACAAGTGACCAAGTACGGGCCTTTGTTGTTACCGTGATTTTGTAACTGTACTGTGTACATCTTTAGCTCAACTGCCTGGATTCGATGATTCTAGACTTTACTCGGCCGTGAATCAAATACATACGGAAAAGTCACGGCAAAGGACCAGTACAAAACACGCACACAAACTTTAGTTAGGTATGTAATTGGTAAACACATCTAGATCAAAGTAAAATGTTAAGTGACGACAATCGACCGATCGCACTGCGCTTGCAGAGGATACCCGATGGATGTATAAGTTAGTTTGAAAAAATTGTAATGAAATAAACTAGTATCAGATCTGCCTTTGTTGTGTGATAGATAGACAGATTGATTGATAGCCAGGTTTGTCAATAAAGTTATTAAGATGGATTTTATTTCAGACACATTGGCAATATAGGCCTACATACATGTAATACCACAAATAAAATGCGCATTATCGTTACAATTATCAAACCCCACTAAACACAGGTAGGCCTAACAGAGGTTTTTTTTTTTTTTTTTTTTTTTTTTAATCAAAGAGTACACTAACTCAATATAATTTATTTATTTATTTATTTTTTTTAAATTCACTATGTTATTTGATCGGGGACTTTGATCCATCACTCTTCGAGTATTTGAGTTGAGACTGGAGCAAGTATTTGAAGTAATAAAGTGGACTATGAGGGTGCATAATTTTTGTTTAGATTTTGCTTTCTTGCACTCGTGTGTTCAATTTTCCTCTGTTTCAAGATACAAACTCTGCGACTGCAGTAACAGATTTCCATAAGTTTTTGTAAAAAAAATAACAAAACTCGGAGGTAAAAACAAAATCATAAAAGCCTGGCTGTTCATGAACTATAAGTACTTGGAGAATGTAAACTTAAAGTAAATTTGTTTTTTCTTGTCAGTGCACTCAAATTACGGTTTTAAAAAAATCACAGACTGAAAGTGACATGCCACTCAGAAAACACTAAATTTGACACATCTGTCAATCGATGGTGCAGCGCCAGCAACACTCACTCACTCAACAAAGCGATTGTTCGCGCAGCGCCATCTATCGACTGTTGCGCGAACAATAGATCCATTGATGGCGCTGCGCGATCGATCGATTGTGCAGATCCATCAATGGCGCGTAACATACCTGACACTACAGAGTCCGAGTCCCGAGTCCGAGCAGCCCACAACAAACACATGCTGCATGTACAATACACCCTTTTGCTTTGTGATGCCTTTTGACTTTTGTATTTGTCATGCGGATAATTTTAAACAAAATAAGGCTTTGTGTCATAGACCAGGTAAGTTATGCATAGAGTGGTCTTGTTGATGTCTGTAAAGGACCTCTTACGCATTATTACTAGTCCCTCTTGACTAGTCGTACACAATTATTATAAAATTAGGGTGGCAATGTTACACTCAGCACATGCATACAATGTTGTCCCCACCCACCCACGCTACAGTACAGGTATGCATGCAGTAGGTATATGTGATCACTTAGTCTTACCAACACCCCCCACCCACCCACATACAGTTATGATGACATACTCCTTTTATTTATATCAACAGGTCACATATTCTACTGTCTGAACACTGTGATAGGTGGCTTCGATGTGAGTGTGGAGAGGAATTGGCTCACCCTTGGGGTTGTCAGGGCAGCCCAGTAGTTATCAGTGACAGTGAGGATGATGAGATACACCAGCAGGTTAGAAAAGAAGTCAATACAATGTAATAATGATTATGTACATACATCAAGCAAAGCCCGCAAATTGTGATTTCACTAGATTTGTATAACTATTAATGCAGTCCACCTTTTAATGTAGTGGTACCTGCTGTATGCAACCACTGCCGTGAGCAGCCGCGTTGCTATTTGTGGTCAATAGGCTGAGACATAGGTGTCAGTTTCTTTGTAAAATTTACCTGTGGTGACAGGTCACCTGCTAAATGTGGCCTTTTTTTCTTGGCAGAAGGGTTGGCCACATACAGCAGGTACCACTGTACTTCATTACAATATACAGTAGATGTATGTAAGTTGGTTGTCATGTACATGTCCTGTGTGAATGGTCTTGTGGACAAAGATAAAAAATCATCATAGGCAATATTAAAACTGCAATCTGTGGAAAAAATGTTTTGCTCTTTCCTGGTGGTGGATTGCAACATGTCATATATATATATATATATATATATATATATATATATATATATATATATTGTGATTTTTTATTTAGTTTCGGTCTGTAGCTGAAGTCCATGAGATTGCTCAGAACACCAGGGAGGCACAGGCTACACTATCATTAGAAGAAGTTGACGAGACAGCTGTTGTCCAGAACAAGAATCAGGTACTTGTGTAATTTGTATAAAATGAAAACATGGTACCTACATGCTTTGATTGCCATGACCACTGGCTTTGTGTAAAATTGGATTTTCAGAATTTGAAACCAAACAGCTTTTTTAAGCCACGATGGTAGCCCAAATTACATCTTGATAGTGTCTAAACCATTGTTAGCAAGTTAAATTGACAGTAGTTAGTAGCTGGGTAATGGACTTACGGCTGTGGTGCTTTATACATGTTTATATGTATATATATATATATATAGAGAGAGAGAGAGAGAGAGAGAGAGAGAGAGAGAGAGAGAGAGAGACCTCTCTAACCGAACACCTCCATATACTGAACACCTCTCTATACTGAACATCAGAGAGAGAGAGAGAGAGAGAGAGAGAGAGAGAGAGAGAGAGAGAGACCTCTCTAACCGAACACCTCCATATACTGAACACCTCTCTATACTGAACATCATTTATAGGTCCCAAATACATATTTCCGATATAAGCAAACTTCCCTATACCAAACACTTTTTTCCAGTCCTAAGGGTGTTCAGTATCTAGGGAGGTTTTACTATATATATCTCACAAAATAGGGGGTCATAGTTCAACATTTTGTCCAATAATGGGGGTCTAAATGATACATTTTCTTGAAAAATATGGTAGATTTTGCACACATACAGTGCAAAAATCAGTTAACATTGTCATTTTAAAGCCATCAATAAAAAAAGTAAAAAATCCAGTAATTTTTCTCATTTTAAAAAAAGGGTTCAATATTCAGACGTTACATCATGAAGCAAGGGGTCAAAACTCTGCAAGGGAGGCAAAATAGGGGGTTATTCCCGTGGCGCCTCTGTACCTTAGTAACCACTATGTAGGAAGTACCTCCCCCCCCCCAACATGCATGCGATTATAGGTTGTAGTAACTAGCTTTATCTTCAGAGATGCCAACCTCTCCAGTTTGTCTATATTGTCAGGAATTTTGATTATCTTATATGTGTATAAACCTTGCTATTCAGTTAGGTGAGGGTTAGTGGTACAGGCAAGCAGCAGGTCTTGCACAGTAGCTTAGAACAAGTGGGTATAATTAGATCGTCATCATGTACAGTGACAGTAGGAGGGCTAACTTCTGAGGGACCCAGTACAGGGCCCAGAATTATCTCTGAGCCCTTAAATACATGAAAGACAACTCAACAAAACAAAATGCAAATAATCACTTAATTGTTTGGCTCAAAAGTGTCGTGACAACATAAAAAAATATAAATCAAAGGAAAAACAAAAAACAAAAAGAAAAGAAAAAGAAATATAAGAAGAAGAAAACGTCAAGCACTCACCCACCAAAAAAGGCCAAACAACAAACACACACACAAAAAAAAAATAAACTTCTCATATGAACTACAAATACATAAATATAATGTGATGAACTTCTCTGATCACAAAGGAAACAAGTAAAGGAGCAAATTGTAAACATGACAATAAAAACTGTACTGAAATTGATTACTTCAAATATCATCACAAAATATATCATAATTCAATAATGTATGTAGAAACCAAAAAAATAGAAAATAAAAAATAAAATTGTGAAACATGTATACTTTTATATCACTAGACTTTAAGTCACGAAATTCACCACAAACCTAGCATGAATTTGATACAGCTTACATACATTACACATGTAAATTTCTAAACATTCATGCTGAAGACAATGGCAAAGACTGGCATGATTTCACATAATCCGAAAAGATAAGATATTCATTCTGATTTAGTATACCTTCTGTAACCTGTGCTAAATTTGTATGATCATCCAGTAAATGAAGACAAGACCGAGACACTCATCCCTCTCAAGCAACTGCTCATATTGCTGTTAACAAAAGTGACTAGATACAATTTTTTCTTTCATTCTTGTAACCACTGCTTTCTTTTGGTGAAACGAGAAATCTAAATATCTTAAATAAGCTGCAGACCTCCAGTCCCCATGTGCTTTGATGAGTTCTCCTGGAACTCCAGCATTAAAGGCAAATGAGGCACCACCTCTGCGAAAACTATGTCCAGAAAAGGCGAAGGCATCATAATCTGCTTTATTCAAAAGAAAACGCAAAAGCTTAACAAATTTGTAACTGGTAATACAACCAAAAGGAGAACGAGAAAGATACGTAAAGGCAGGCATGTCATCAGCAGCAGGTACCAAAGCAATGAGACGTCTGTAAGCAGAAACTGGGCATAAACTTGAGCCAGGAATTTCAACCAGAGGTAAAGTAAGTACTCGATGGCCAAACTGATTGGTCTTGGACCATCTAATGTGCACCAACAATCCCCCATCTTTATGTTCAACGTCGCCTCTACATAATTGCTTCCTTTTGTCAAATTTCTCCCAACTCGTGGGTACAAGATTGGATTTACGTAACATAAGGAAAAAGGCAAACAGAAAGGATGACCAACAGGCAACATGAGATGCATTTTGCATATTCATATACTTGAACATCTGAGTTAAAATTTGTGGTGACATAGGTGCTGCCTGCTTGACACAATGTGGATTTAATCTATCCAAACCTTTCAACAATAAGCGAAGTTGAAAAGAATCAATATGTGGGAACTCTAAAGCTGAGAAAAAATGTAAAAGTTTAATACCATTGAGATAATTTCTAACGGCAATCATGGAAACGAAAGAGCGGCTTAAAAATTGAATGTATGCACATACAGTATCTAGTGAAGCCGGCAAGTAAGAAACTTTGAAATATAAACAAAAAAGGATGAAGGATCTCCACTGGGTACACAAATTCTTACTTGTGCCAGGTGCAAACGCTGCCCTTTGCGATAATAAATAATCCCTTTGTAATATTTCAAATTCGGGATCTGTAAACACACAAGTAAATAGCAAAAAATGTCAAGGAAAAAGAGTAAACCATTTCATCAAATGGAAGCATAAATACATATATATCATGAATCTTAGCTAAAGCCCACTATAATACATGTACATCATTTACGGGTCAATACCTCAGCATTGGAGTCAAGTCATCAGGAATTAAACATAGTTAAAATAAGACACCCGTTAATTACTGAATTTTCCACTAAGGTCTGCCCACCATCTGTCATCTTTTCTCAATCTCATAGTACTACTATGAAACTACCAATCTGCAGAAAAGTGAAATAATTCTTCAGCTACGTGATCACATGTCATATTGGACTGTGCTCTTTGAAAAAAATCTCGTTGATAATTAGCACCCAAGTGCCACCTAGACAGGTCATCAGAAAGCCTGTTATTGATACCTTCTATATGTACACAAAATATTTCCATTTCATTTAAGGCACATAAAAAGGCGATCTCCCTTAGGCAAGAATTCAAGAAAATACTTCTTGACCTACCTGAATGCAACAAATTTACCACCGTCATATTGTCACAATAAATTTTGCATCTATGTCTTTTGAGAAGAATGCCCCCGGTTCAAAGCAACTACAATTGCAAGTAACTCAAGTGCATTTATATCAAGTTGCATTTCTGAAATGAATGCTGGGAATACTGAATGAAAATACTTTTGATGTGTAAATAGCAGTCTTCCGCAACCTGATAAACAAGAGTCTGTAGATAGTACTGAATCAGGAGGAGCCCAATAAACATCAGGTATTATTGATATTCCATTGTATGTGTGCATAAATTCTCTCCACCAAAGCACATCATTGATAAAAAACTGAGGCAAAGGATATTGTTGTCTGTGTGGAAATTCATGTAAATTGCGTAAATGACGCATCATCCTTGAAATAAATATTCTGCCTTGCCTCACACACTTTGAGGCAAACTGTAATTTGCCTGTGATGGACTGCACCTCCTGCTTAGAAGCACACACTTTATTAGACCACAGATCTAATACATATTTGATTTCCTTCATTTTGTTAAGAGGAATCGACATCGTCATATCTAAGGTATTGAAGCTAATACCTAAAAAGTCCATCTGGTTTGTGGGAGGAACGGCTTTTGTGGATGATTCCTCCACTCCTAGATCTACTAGTAACTGACCTAAGTCAGCATAGGCCATAGTAGCTTTTTCCACACACTCTGCCCCTCCAAAATCGTCTAAATAATTGACAATATTGTAGCCATGCTTTCTGTGCAAAAATGCTATAGCATTAGTTACTCTTTGACATATGAAGGCTGCTGATCTCAGTCCGAAGGGAAGAAAACAATCAATGAAATAAAATTGTCTCCATGAATAACCTAAGAACCCAATATCAGCTGGGCAAATAGGTATTTGTCTGTATGCTCTACTGAGGTCTTTTTTGAATAAAAGACAACCAGGACCCAACTGAAAAATCAGATTCGAAAATTCATCAATCGAAGGATACGTAAGCTGTACATACTCTCCTAGGTAATAATTTTTGTCAATACCATCATTTACTGATTGATGAGTGGGCCAGGACAGATCAATAATGATTCTTCTCTCCCCTTCTGAACCTGCTTCGGAGTGGTGTTTGGAGGAGAAGTATACAATTCCGTATGCAGTGGATTAGTCTCAAATGGACCAATACAAGCGCCAAACTGAAGTTCAGTACTAATAAATGCGTCAACTGCATGCGGAAATTGATGAGCACCACTATGATTTCTGACACTATGTTCTGGTAATTGAGAGCCATGAAACCCGATAGGGAAACCATAATCGAGAAAATCACAGATCTGAATATCTTAATATTCATGTGCACGCAAAAATCTTCTCCATGTGTCTATATTCAAACGCGAGGGCACGTGTCATTGACAGCCACAAAAATTGTACACACCTGATGAAACTACTTCCTTATGTAAGTCTAAATATCTCTTTTGAAAAGAGTCAACAACTAAATTGCACCAAACAACCTCTGAACTACCAATAGAACTAGGTGTACGAGCATGAATATTTGTATATTCAGAAAATGCTACTCAATCGTTGATATCAAAAATTGGTGCCAATGACAAACTAAATATCTGGTACTTGCTATCTGTGATACTGTCACTACTTAATGTTTCTGCATGTGGACCACCATTGTCTACATGACAAATAAATAACTGATCAGTCATATCTGTGCACATGTTCAACTGCTCAGTTTCAAAAGACGAAGACACAATATCACTGATCTCACTAACTTGCGAACTAATTTCACTGTCAGGTATCTTGACCCTTGACTGACAACTATCAATCGAATCACCCTGAAAATTTCCATTGTGAACTAACAATTCTTTGCTACTAACTGACTGATGATTTGCACTATGAAAGTGTTATTGTTGGATAGTCAAATCACCTGTGAGTGTGACTAAAGATGCTTCAGAACTAATACCAAATTCTTCAGTGCTACATTGTAAATCTTTCGAGTCACTGGTCAATAAATTCGAATCTAGTCACTTTGCATTCATTTCTTTAGCTTCTTGTAAAGTCTTACCACTATATTTACAATCAGCCGAAGACTCGGGATGCGATCGTTTTTGCTTCTCTACTATCCAACATGTTGCACAGATATGACTGACTGAATACCTTTTCCCATTTAGGTAAACATTGTGGGGTGACGATTTCGAAACACAGTTTGAAACATTTTACAAAACATTGTGCCTGGATTTGCTTTACCAACAATGTTCTTGCCAGAATATGATTTACTTTTATCTTTGAAAGAACGAATACTCCAGACACGTGATCGATGTCGAAAAACGAATCACCCCATTCCCAATTACCCCGTTCGATTTCTAGCACAATTGCCGCATTCATATCCAATATAGTATCCCAATCAAGCTGAGATGCATGATACATGAGGCTACGTAAATGTTTGAGTTTGTTTTCAACTACTTGCCAATCCTTTCTCTTGGTGTGCGATAATACAGACTCTAAAAACCCTGCCACAAACAGTGGCATCGTGAGTTCATCATAAGAGAGATCTTTGTTTGCATATTGCAAAGCAAGCATAGCTTGTGGCCACTTTTCTATCCAGCGAACTGTGTCCGTAACCTTCTGCTTCCTACCAGATTTTAATTTCCGATGTTTTTTAGATTCCTTACCTTTGTCCTCACTACTAGAACAGTTTCCATGCTGATAGTCCGATTCAGAACCTGAACCAGAGTCACTAAATGAAATATAGTCTTGCAAATCGTCCAACGCCTCCCTGCCAGTGCATGCAAAGTCAAGCCCATGTTGTTGTTGATCCTTTCTCCGACCTTGACCTTTATTTGGTGGCGCACCAGACAGTTTACGATTACTGTCCTGCAACTTGATGGATTTGTTGGCACTGGCGCTGCCTGAAGTAAGACCAATCGTCGCGGCTCCAGGTAAACCTTTGAGCACTTTCTCCGCCTGTCGTGGAAGGTCCTTGTTACGCCGCAAATCTGTAGGCTTGATCTTACGACTTCCCGAGTCAATCCCACCTGAGCCGTCATTTTGTGGTTGCTGGGTTACCGGTAACGCCGTTGCCTGTGCGTCCGCCTGTGCTATTTGGTCATCAAGCAGCTTTAAATATGCTTGCTTTTGTTTCAGTAATAACAGTTTTTGCTTCTTTTTGATCTGTGCCTCAATAGCTTTCAAACAGGAATCCAGATCGTCTTGGCCATGCGATCCATCGCCTCCCTCTAGTCTATATGTATCTTTCGATTCATCACGATCCCAGTTCTTTGTTTCAAACTTCTTGCCACCTGTAGCCATGTCTGCGTCTTCTCTGTGTTCTAATCGAAATAAGTCCGAAATATGTCGCTCTGTATCAGATTCAGCACTGGGAATATCTTCAGAATTGCACAGTTCGTCCTGTTCTATATCAGACATAATACCCTCGTTTAATTTAACATAGTCTATTCTGGTGCCCTTGCGTAATTCATACGTCGTCATTACAAAGCGGAGCTCTCGGAACCCTCGGAACCCGCGGAAGACATCAAAGGAAAATGCCACAAAGGTAAACTGGTCAAAATTGTCCAACTTCATGCCATCCTCAAACACATAAATGAATAAGTCACATCCAAATCCATCATCTCCACAAAACTCGAGGATTGGATCAGATCGGCAAGCAAAAAAAAGAAAAATTAAAGTCAGAATGCGAGCAGTCTCCATAGACAGGTGAACGCAGGTAAAAAACTGACAAACAGTGAAAGGTGGCGGGAACCAAAAACAAAGAAAGGAAAGAGAACACGTGAGAGTCCTGACCCAAACCAAAAGTCCATATACACAAAAGGAAAAACAGTTCATGACTCTTATCAAACAGCCTGTAAATTAAATGGCTCAAATCTAATTAAGTTTTTTAATAAAATAAAAAATACACACTTGGCACCAGGCCAAGAATGTCCAAGCCCTGAGGCTAATATTAGAGGAGCAGTAGATAAGAGTAAGCTTAAGCAGTAAGTCAACTCAAAGTGCCCAGTAAGTCCAAGTCACCCCCCAGTTCGCTTAACGGTTAAGCCTAAGTCACCCCCCAGTTGCTTGCAGTAAGACTAAGTCACCCCCCAGGTCATTTAAGCTAAGTCAGATATTATCTTGGCCAGACTTAAGGCTCTGGCCCTATATAAGGCAAGCCCAAGCAGGGGCAGAGTCAGTTGTGAGTTTAGCCACAGAGAGAGAGGAGTGCAGTCAGCAAGAGATCATAGAATAGCCATTTTAGACAGCAGTATATTCTGGTGCACATGACAGAAGTTGAAGATCTACACTGAATAAACCCAGTTGTATTGAAGCTTATTCTCCAGTTGTCAATACCCAACAATATTAATACATGTTGTAGCAAGAAACAATCACTAAAAATAATATTTACAAGCAAATTACATGAGTCTGCATGATTAAAAAATTAAAATTCTCAAATACAGGTCTCTATGCCCCCTACAAATGAAGTTTGGGGTGTACTGTATTCAGCTTGTCTGTTCATGTGTCCATCCATCCGTCTGTCTGTATGTCCATCTGTGTATGAAACTCCTTCTCCATCATTTTGGCAATTTCTTCCAAACTTGGCTATCAGTCATGACAGTTACATGTACATTAAGGTAAATATTTAAAGTATATCACTGGGTGGGTGTGTTGGGGGGGGGTATCTATTTATATATGGGATTGGCATCTCTTGATCTAACCTTGGTTGTGGTGTGCATGCTTGCTAACTTTATTTGCAGGTGGTGTGTAAATCTGATAACGTCTCTACTTCATCTGTTCTCTGTAAATTGCCTGTGAAAAGAGAAGATTCCTCTGTTTCATCTGTACTGTGTGAAGGGCCTATAACCAGACACTTATCAAATGCACTGACTCTAAACCAACTCTACTTCCTGGAAAGTCGCCCTTCAATCCTAGTATCCATGCTAACCTATCATTCTCTGCCATATCCCTTACTTGCTCTAAGCTTTTACACTGCCCATCTCTTGTTCTCCATTGTAGAAACAGCTGGTCTCTAAGCATTCTATAACCTGTACACCATGTCATCATATGATCAATGGTCTCATCCACATCCTCCCTACACACCCTGCACTTCCCATCACTCCCATCCATCCACTTCTGTTCCCACTTCTCCAGATTGATCACTCCTGCTCTGCCCTGAAACAACAGTCTAGAACCCTTGCTACCATCCCAACATTTAGTCTTCACTGGCTTGTCTACAGCTCTATATGCTTTCAGTGTGCTTTTTTCCTCAGCCCCTCTTTTCCACTGCTCCACATGTTTCTCTTGGATCACCTTTCCTATATACAATTTCCAAGCCACTTCAGTTTCATCTGGCCCTTTCAACTCATATTTCTCAGCTAACTTGTTTATTTCTTGAACCCATTTTGTCTTTTCACTAACAGCCTCAATGTACGCCTTCCTACACCATCTTTCTTCATTCACCTGTTGCAAATATCCCCAGTAACCTAGCCTAGCCTTAGCTATTCTATCTCTTATTGGTAACCATCCCAACTCTCCCAACACTGCCTCTGTTGCTACACACGGTGGTGCCCCAACACCCATTTCCCCATCTCCCTCTGTGCCTTCTCCATCCATTCAATATCCTTCTCACTAATGGCTATTACATCTATCCCATACAACATCCCAGGTATGGCTACACGTTCCCACAGCACCCTTCCTGTGAATGATCTATTGAAGCTGTTCCCTGCTGTGACCTTTATCATACCTTTTGCTCTATTCACCTTCTGTCTGATTTTCTCAGCATGGTTCTTAAACATACCCTGTTCTGTGACGTTAATGTTCACCCCAAAATATTCGTACTCCTCACCCTCTCCAATTCTGATGACTTTCTCTTGACCCTCTGGTATCCTAAACTTTCCTACCATCCATTTCTCCTCCTGCCTTCTCTTCTGCCCCAAAACCATGACCTGACTTTTCTTCTCACTAAACTCTAATCTCCACTATTCTCCATAGTCCCAAGTATCAGGTAAAATATGCTGTGCAGAGACGCCTTCTTCGTGTACAACATGAAGATGTACAATTTTGTCTCCATCAATTCTCTCTCTTAAAGACCATGGCAGTGCATTACAGAGAATATGCAACATTTCAGTGTCTTGATGATAAAGCCACTGTACCTGTCGGTAATGCTGAGCAGCCTGTATCAACTGGAGTGCGAGCTCATCAGTCCAGTTTGGTGACAAAAACTGAATCTGGACCACTTAGTCTTGATCATGATGTTCATGTTTGTGGTTTGGTTCCATCAGTATGCTTCCAGATTGACATCCAAAAAAATGCCAAAGACTCATTTTATGATGGAGAGGTCCATTTTGGTTTGAAAAAAAAATCTTTGAGCCCAGTTCTCCATTGAGACATGCAGCTGAAAGTATATCAATTCTACGGCAAGTTGCTGCCAAGGTAGATGATGTGAACCTAGATACTCCCATTCTTCTGCGGTACACTGATGGTGGGCCAGATCATTGCAATACTTACAGCTCAGTTCAGGTTGCTAGTATCATTGAGTTCATATCGTTTGACTTAGATATGTTCGTAGCTGTTAGAACAGCACCTCTATAGAGGATGAGGCAACGGAGATGGTAATAAAATTTTATTGGGATGAGGCTTTTGAGAGTGGTTCATTTGTCAACACTTGAGTCGACCACTGCCACACAGTGAAATGGCCTTGAGGCATTGTCATTGCAAAAAAAATTTCGATGATCGGTGCGGTCGATTTGGTTGCTGGCAGTTTAAATTTAAATGACTATAAAAAGGGTGACAACTTACTGCTTTGGCGATATAGATTAACAGATTTCATCATATTTTGTACCAGAAAATATGCTCATGCTTCATTGTGATCGCTTCACAAAACCACGTTGTCATGTTTATGTACATCGAACATCGGTAATTCCCGTACGCGGTCGGTACGGAAAAAAAAGGAAAGAACTCCCATAATGCATCATGCAACTAGGTCAACATGGACACATCGTCGCTGTTGCGAGTAAACATGTGCGAAGTTAAAGCAATAGTATTAACACTTTGAAGCATGATAACACACAAATTTCCTCCTAATATTAGCCTAAAGACCTTTTAAGAACATATGCCTGACGGTGAGTGATATTACCGGGGTTTATATTTGATTTTATAGCCTTTTCCAAGTTAGGTAAATTTACGCTTCCAGCATAAAAAATTGATCGGACGTTTGCATGCCGGTATCGTTAAATCTTGCTTTGATTCCATTATTTCAAATTTTTTAGAAGGGCCCTTTAACCACTGTTACCACAAATTTTTTTTCGTTTTGTATAATGACCTCTGACTGTCAAAAGCTTGATTTTGACTGACCGCTGACTGCAAAAAGCTTGATTTTGACTGGCAACAAAATTTGTAGTTTTGGAAAATATTAACACTATGCAGCATCTGTATTTATTGCAATACATTGCCAAAATTGTACCACTGCCTATCCATGTTTTGTGGGTCACATTTTTGAGTATATTATCATAGAATATCTGTGTATTGCAACATATTGCCAAGAAAAGTGCCACAGTCTGCCTTGATCTCATGTACTATATATCTTATTCATTCCAAATGTTAGACTTTGCATTGCCACAGTTTTCAAAAACAATGCCAGCATCTGGCCATGATCAATGAGCCATGTTATTCAATAACTCTGTTACTACACATATCCAAGGGAAGTGTGATAATTTGCCATGGGCAGTGCCTTGATCAGGTTTCCACATACTAAATATTCCAGCACCAAAACTTTGTAAAAAGTTACGGTGGTTGTAACTGATTAGTAACAAGTTATTACCAGATTGTTGGTACAAAAAAAAGAAATACAGTGTACATTGTATGAATGAGTTATTGTGTCCTTTTGCTTAAAATGGCAAATGATGTAGAAGAAAATCCAGGTCCACAAACTTGTCCTACCACATGTTTTCCAGGGACTTTTCACCAAGGAGATAGCAAAATGACAAATGCTGGTAAACAGTGTGCTCCTATTTGCAATGTTGCAATATTAATGGCAGAAACAACACCATTTACATCATGGCAGCAAACCCACATGGACCAGGTATTGCTTGCTGCAGATCTGTTGCATTCATACATTCCAAGGAAACCCAATGTACATTTTTTGTTTCCGTCTGAAGTTCCATGTCAACTGCAATTTGTTAACAGTGTTTTCACATTGATTTTTCAAGATAATGTGACTGGATGCTTGCTAGGGGCTCCACATGCTTAATTTGCAGCAATTTTCATGTGATGGATATTGCACTTATGCAAGCATTCTCATTATGCAAATGCAGTAGTCCTTCCTTTGAGAGACCACCCCTAGTGCCACCCAAAAGGTGGTCACATAAAGCAGATGGTCCCTCAAAGGAGGTATAAATAACATGAAAAGTACTACAGAAAGACCTGGCAACTGTGGTCTCTCAAAGGAGGTGCCCACATTTGCAGTTGCAAATGGAATGTTGTTTCCGAAGTTACCCTCTGTATTAACAGGAATGATAGAACTGGAAGAGAGACTTGTTGCAAGCGGCATACCATTCATGCAGTTGAGACCAGCATAATGTGGAGGGCAGTGGAAAATAAATGGCAATGTTACCAATGTTGTGGCAAATGTGGAGACCACTGTTAATATAATCCCCAGACATGTTATTCACTATTCCAATGAAGGAAGCTGAAATACAAAACATAAAAGGCTTCCTAGTAATTTTGTTTATACGGCAGCTTGGACAGATGTGAAACGCATTTGGCACTTATGCCTTGTTTAATTTGTTGGCATAAAAATGTTCAATGTTGCTATTTTATTTTTATAGGGGTCTATAACAAGATTGAAGGGTTGTTAAAGATGAAGAATTGTTCGGGTTTGGCTGACTGGGCGCAAGGAGTATCAAATCATATGTACTGGTGTGCTGAGAGGAGTGGAGGAAATGGACAACTTGTGTTGGCTAAATGGCTCTCTGTGCTGAACCACGTTGTGAATGTACACACTGGTCATGGAGAACTATTCCCCGATTGTGAGCATGGTTAACTGGAAGACTGTGTGTGGCTCAAAAAGGGTGAGCACACTTTACTTATCTTCTGTTGAATATAACATGTTCATAACATGTTCATATACCACTTCAGATCAAAGCAAAATGTGAAGCAGTATAAACCCCATATATTTTTGGAGAAATAAATTTATAATGAAGAGGTATACGGTTATGCTAATGCAATGGAAATTGGCACTGGTAAGTATAGTAAAAACCAAACAGGACTTGGATATGTGAAACATAGGTTGTCAAGTTTTGTTTTGTTTTTTAAACATAACTTTTCAACTTTATCTTTGTGTTAAATCTATCCATGCATTGTGCGTTTCAGGGTCAAAGTTACACAAGGAGCTTGAGGTTGTGGAGAGTTCCAAGTTCTTGTGCAAAGACCTCAAGCAGCCTCCTGTCCATCAAACATCATCCATGCAGTCTTTCCATTGCATCGTATGCTTCTGTGCACCCAAGGCCCTCCACTTTTTCTACCCTTTGATGAAAGCCAGGTGAGTATCATGTTAGCCTTAGTTGGGGTGTTGCCCCCTCCCCGTTTAGGTTACAGAAAGAAAATGGCAGAAACAAAACCAGGTATCTTGAGACAACCTTTATTACACTCACTTGAACACACATTTTATTCAAGTCAATATTGTACCAATACGTATTTACAGCAGACTTCAATATTTACAGTACATGTCAACATTAATTTAATAAATACAATAAGATGAAAATACATTTATTCCATTCACCAGCTGAATATTTATTATGTATAATTACAGGTTGCTATTGGCTTGCCTTCATTTCAAGGAGAAGGGCAGATGTCAACAGGCAAGGACCAAGGATGGAGAGCTTCAGTACAGTGTGTCTTTCCCCAAGGCAAAGAAGGGAGCGCCAACAATAAAGCCGATGCAAGGAAAATGTACATATGGTACGTGTAAATATATCTAGGGGATGAATCACTATGAACCAAATATAATAAAATTTATTATGTCTCCCAGTGGAAGCCGGGGGACATATTGTTTTAGTGCCCGTTTCTTCTTCTTCTTCTTCTTCTTCTTCTTCTTCTTCTTCTTGTTCATGTTCTTCAACACTTGGTTTCTGTGCGATAAGTCTTGAAGGACTTGACAGAATTTGATGAAACTTAGTAGGATTATGTATCTAGGCAAGACCTAGGCTGGGATTTTATTTGGGTGACCTTGACCTAATTCTCAAGGTCACAGGGTCACTTATGTGAAATTGGTTTCCGTTCGATAAGTCTTGAATAGTACAGAAAAAAAATGGTCCATATTCATTAATTCCAAACCCAACAACGACAGCAAAGAGATTCCAGACTTGCCAAAGCATCAACATTTCTCTTCCGATACCAATGTGAAGAAACAAATTTCCCTCCTGACTGGAGACAGGCAGTCATCCATAAAAGGCAACTGGTGGTTTTAAACCGGTCCTCTCAACCTTAGAAATATTCGTCATTAACTGCAGACACTAGTTCTTTTCCAAAATGCATAGGCCTAACCACACAAAACACAAATTTCATTACTTCTGCCAAAAATGAAAAGAGACCTGTTAGGCCTATCACCTTTTACTTCTCCCAACCTGTCAGTCAGCTAAGTTTACAGCAAAAGAGTAAAGTAGGCCTACATCGTTTTTGTGATATTTATGAATCTGGAACATTACAAACACACTATACCCCCACTATAACTATGAGTCGGAGAACAAAGCCCACAGCACAACATAGCCAATGAAGTAATTTTCAAATAGTACAGAAAAAAAATGGTCCATATTCATTAATTCCAAACCCAACAACGACAGCAAAGAGATTCCAGACTTGCCAAAGCATCAACATTTCTCTTCCGATACCAATGTGAAGAAACAAATTTCCCTCCTGACTTGAGACAGGCAGTCATCCATAAAAGGCAACTGGTGGTTATAAAAAGGTCCTCTCAACCTTAGAAATATTCGTCATTAACTGCAGACACTAGTTCTTTTCCAAAATGCATAGGCCTAACCACACAAAACACAAATTTCATTACTTCTGCCAAAAATGAAAAGAGACCTGTTAGGCCTATCACCTTTTAGTTCTCCCGACCTGTCAGTCAGCTAAGTTTACAGCAAAAGAGTAAAGTAGGCCTACATCGTTTTTGTGATATTTATGAATCTGGAACATTACAAACACACTATACCCCCACTATAACTATGAGTCGGAGAACAAAGCCCACAGCACAACATAGCCAATGAAGTAATTTTCAAATAGTACAGAAAAAAAATGGTCCATATTCATTGATTCCAAACCCAACAACGACAGCAAAGAGATTCCAGACTTGCCAAAGCATCAACATTTCTCTTCCGATACCAATGTGAAGAAACAAATTTCCCTCCTGACTTGAGACAGGCAGTCATCCATAAAAGGCAACTGGTGGTTATAAAAAGGTCCTCTCAACCTTAGAAATATTCGTCATTAACTGCAGACACTAGTTCTTTTCCAAAATGCATAGGCCTAACCACACAAAACACAAATTTCATTACTTCTGCCAAAAATGAAAAGAGACCTGTTAGGCCTATCACCTTTTAGTTCTCCCGACCTGTCAGTCAGCTAAGTTTACAGCAAAAGAGTAAAGTAGGCCTACATCGTTTTTGTGATATTTATGAATCTGGAACATTACAAACACACTATACCCCCACTATAACTATGAGTCGGAGAACAAAGCCCACAGCACAACATAGCCAATGAAGTAATTTTCAAATAGTACAGAAAAAAAATGGTCCATATTCATTGATTCCAAACCCAACAACGACAGCAAAGAGATTCCAGACTTGCCAAAGCATCAACATTTCTCTTCCGATACCAATGTGAAGAAACAAATTTCCCTCCTGACTTGAGACAGGCAGTCATCCATAAAAGGCAACTGGTGGTTATAAAAAGGTCCTCTCAACCTTAGAAATATTCGTCATTAACTGCAGACACTAGTTCTTTTCCAAAATGCATAGGCCTAACCACACAAAACACAAATTTCATTACTTCTGCCAAAAATGAAAAGAGACCTGTTAGGCCTATCACCTTTTAGTTCTCCCGACCTGTCAGTCAGCTAAGTTTACAGCAAAAGAGTAAAGTAGGCCTACATCGTTTTTGTGATATTTATGAATCTGGAACATTACAAACACACTATACCCCCACTATAACTATGATTCGGAGAACAAAGCCCACAGCACAACATAGCCAATGAAGTAATTTCACTTGATGGAATTTGATGAAACTTGGTAGGATTATGTATCTTGGCAAGACCTAGGTTGGGATTGTATTTGGATGACCTTGAGCGAATTCTCAAGGTCACAGGGTCACTTATGTGAAATTGGTTTCCGTTCAATAAGTCACGAAGAACATGATGGAATTTGATGAAACTTGGTAGGACTATGTATCTTGGCAAGACCTAGGTTGGCATTGTATTTGGATGACCTTGAGCGAATTCTCAAGGTCACAGGGTCACTTATGTGAAATTGGCTTCCGTTCGATAAGTCATGAAGAACAGGATGGAATTTGATGAAACTTGGTAGGATTATGTATCAAGGTAAGACCAAGGTTGGGATTGTATTTGGGTGACTTTGACCTAATTTTCAAGGTCAGAGGGTCATTTATGTGAAATTGGTTTCTCTGCAATAAGTCTTGAAGAACTTGATGAAAATTGTTAGAGTAATGTATCTAGGTGAGAGCTGAAATAGGATTGTAATTTTCAAGCAAACTTGGTCATTTGTAATTTGTTATCACCTGTAGCTTATACAGAGAGGTTAGTGTTCCACCGGGAGACATTTGATTTTCTGTTGGAAAATCAGTCTGTTCTAGTTCCAAATATGAATTACTAGAAAAACTGCACACGTTGATCAGATTAGTTAGGTTTTTCACCTAATAAAAATGAGGACTGTTATCAGGTCCATCCCACAGCCTGCCACCAGTGTTAGGTTTTCGCCTAATGAATGAAGACTGTAGATCACTTTTCACCATTTATTCTGCAGATCTCAAACCGTGTAGCAAGTTGACAACAAAGTGCTGATAGTGCTTCAGTGCTGTCACATCTAAGTCTGGTCTACTGTATGTGTCTGTCTGACTGTGCCTCTCAAGCCTCATCAGACAACTGAACATCCAATACTGCTATGCTGGGGAAAGCATCCCTTATATACCCAAGCTGCGCCCAACCTCTGAGCCCGAGGACCATCTGGGTGGCTGGCAGGCTGTGCCGACATCTGCGCCCGAGAACCATCTGGGTGGCTGGCAGGCAACCAAGTAAACAAAGCTCCCCCCCCCCCCCCCCAACTCAGTCTTCTGTGGGACTTCCATGACCTTTGCGCCCGACCCCTGCGCCCGAGAACCATCTGTATTGCTTGCAGACAGCCAAGTAAATAAAATACTCCCCAGCCTTTTCTGGGGTTTCCCCAAGGTTCCCAGGGGATAACCCGATTACTGCTACTGCATAACTCCCTGGCCTATAGCTTCCCTGGCAAACATAAACAACCCACCCATAAACTATGCTACTGGCTTATGCTATGGATAAACATTTGCTCTGAAGTGTATAAAATTTTCTCTTCCTCTTAGCGTAATGTTTTCCTGGACATTACTTATCTGTGTAATTACAGTTTGAAGAAATATGCTAAAGTTACCTCAGCTAGCCTACCCCTCCTACTTTAAAGTTGAGCACTGCACTTTACAATTCAGCACAATTCAAAGCATGGTTGAGCTTACACTCCTTAAGTATCTCTACACACATATGTAAATCATGACCACATAAGAATGCTCTTTAAAAAAAAATGCAGTGTCTTTCAGATGTCCATTTCTGACATGATAGAAATAAACATGTCTCACATGTCAACAAAGATTACTGTTGACACTGATTAGTGTTCCCTCAGTGACAGGTACTGTCCACTGACAAAGTCAGCAAGTCATTCATTGTTTTCTGTTGGGTCAAATCCCCAGGGGCTATAGGTAGCAAGCAGCTACTGACGACAGTTACAAGCTTGCCTAATTGTACTCAAAATCCTGTTAAGAAAAATTGTTTTGATAACATGTTTTTGACATAAATGCTAATGACTTTCATTCTTTTCTGACATGCCTAAATGCACATTTACTCAAAATTGACCGTATTTTCTCAAATGTCACAAACCTGACACATTATGTTGATACATTGACTCACGTTTGGCAGTTAAATAGAGCTTAATTGTTTGAGGGGTAGGTGTCATCACAGAGTTTGTTCTACATTTCTGGTGCATGATGTCCATTGTTGCAGTCCTTGTTGGGATTTCCCGTGGTTTGTACAGGTGGTGTAGCTGCAACTGTTTATTTTACTATCACTGGGACTGAATATAAGGCCCCAGCTTGTTTCCACTTCAGTTATACACTGGCGGGTGGTTTAACTAGGATAAGCTGTCCAGCTAGAAAGGGTACATATTGGTTCAAGAGTAAGTCAAATTGTTCTTATCTGAACCTGTACTATACAAATTTAGTAATTATGGTTTGTTTGACAGGTATTCTTCTTTCATGATGAAGCTCTGCATTTATAAGCAAAACTTCACGTATTTAGCTAATTCATCATTTGCCACGTTCATATTTATTCTTTATCATGTGGGTTGCCTTTGCTGAATATTTAGCTTAGATAGACAAGGAGCCGCTACTCAGAGAGACATGCACTGGTAAAAGGCTCCGAAACATGTCGAGTAGTTACCCGCTGAAGACCCTTTCATTTATTTGGGCTGATACAGCCTTTGTCAAAATTTTACAGTGGAACGTGTGCAATATGGACAATAGTAATTCCATATGCATATAGGTTAGACAGGGACAGGTTAGCTTATGGAATTACTATGACACAAATACAATAAAGAGAATTGAACACATCTATTCCAACAGTCCATCAACTCAAAAATTAAAATTGAAAAAAAAAAAGATAATGCTTTACAGATCAGCCAGTGCTGGCATTTGCAAGTGTTCAGTAAGTGTTCATCACATTAGAATGAATATCCATCGGTGACAGGTACAGGCCAGTGACTGAATCTACAAAGATCAAATCTACTCTGTGCAGAAGAATGGAAATCAAAATTTATACTGGGCTCATCTTACAAATCTACAACTGTATATACATGGGTCCATCATCCAGTAAAGTCATGTCCGTAGGTTTGTAAACTCGCTATGTCCAGAAAGGTTCGCCACCACTGAGCAAAGTCATATTTATGGTTTTGCACACTCGCTATGTGCAAAGGATCCACCACCACAACAAGCAAAGTTAAATCTATGGGTCTGTACAATTGATTTTCCAAGAGTCCATCTTCTGAACTCAACTTGCTCAACTAGTCTATAAGACATCTTGGAAGGGGGGGGGGGGGTCACTTGCTCAACTAGTCTATAAGACATCTTGGAAGGGGGGGTTCACTTTTCAGCTACTAACAACAAACTGATTCTGTAGGAGCATTTGTGGCCACCCTATCAGATGACCAGTGGTCTCTCAAGAGATGTAAACAGTCACCATCTTGAACAACAGTTGTTGTCATCTCACAAGCCCTTCCCTTTGTTGGTGTGAGAAAGTAAACACAGCTTACAGATAAGGCAGTGTCTCGTGAACCCCCTGATCCACCAATACTTTCCAAAAGTCCTCTGTACTGGTCAGGGCCTGGTTGTCCATGCATCACTACAATCAAACTACAATAGGCCATGGCACAATGCAGATGGGCCCCCTGACTGGCCAGTCCTTTGATATATCTGCCACCAGTATGCTTCTTGACACCTATTGGGAGGCTGGCACACTCCACTAGCTTGTGGCTGTTCACAGGTGGTCAACTGTGCTTTGAACTGAATTGAGTCCTGCCTTAGATTTTCTTCTTACACCCAGTTACTACTTTGGGGTTATTTTCACAACTTCAGCTGTAGTTCATTTGCATTCCTACAGCAAGGTAACACTCCTGGTGTTACATCATGGCACTGTCACAGTAATGCACACACACTCGGATGCCCCAGTTTCTCTTGAGTGGGCCTAGCAACATCACTGCTGCTCAAGGTAGCATCATCCTGGTCACCTCTGTTCATGGTCCTCTCTGTTTGATCCAAGTTGCCAGTGCATGTGTTCCACTCAAACCTACCAGAACATGTGTGCCTTGGACACACTAACAAAACCAGGACCAACCCATAAAATACAACTTTGCCATACTTCTAATACTATCCATATATTCAGGTCTCTTTCTGCACCTCAAATCAAACAACCTTTACCATAACCACACACAGTTCTACCATTAAACAGTTTCCAAAGTTTTCAAATACATGTATGTAATACAGTGCATGACTTGCGATGTATGAACATCAGTATGTTCACACCTGGAAACCACAATTAAAACAACAATTCACTGCTCGCAAATCAAACTTCACTATTTACACACTTCAAACAATGCACAACCCGACAACTTGAAACTTTTCAACAATGGCTCATTGAACAACATGACAAAATTTATACACATGTACAGCCACCAGCAAAGAGACATGGGTATCTGTCTTGATAACAACCCTCTGATCTCCCAATTCAAGCTTGCTACTCCATCCAACAAATGGATACTACTATATCAACTCAAGAAACCACACTATTTCAAGCAAATCACAAGAATCAGTATCAGTTCTATACAAAATGTCTTTGTAGCCTCTAAAACACTTGACTTAATGGGAAACATCAAACTTCAATGACAACACAGAAACATAACATTCTAGCCCAACACGTCTATATACAATGAAGGGGGTAAGGGTGGGGTTTCAGTACCCTGGTACAGGCAATTATTTTTCTAGAGTACGTAGTACGGAAAATAAAAATCTTTCAAAATTTTGGATAGTACGAAGTTCGTAAAATAAGAGGGCTTCCAGTACACCAGTACGGTAAATAAAGAGCCCCAGTACGCCAGTACGGGAAACCCCTTTCCCACCCTCTACAATTTGCCTTGAAAACTTCACCAAACTCCACTGATAACACAGTTCCCTTTAAAACATGGCACTTGAGCCAGACATGTTCAAAAAACAATAACCAATCCACATTAGTCATTTCGACTTGAACACACAAAAATGGCTACACCATACAGCCCAACATCTAAATATCCATCCATTTTGAACTAACTGCATCGTTTATGCAGCCATTCTGAGAGCCCTAACCTGCTCAACATCAGAAATCAAACACAGGATCAGTTGCCATACATCACACACAACACACTTATCCAACAGAGTTTCTCAAAAATGCATATATCCCAACAGGTCAAACTTACAGATTCCTATGTTACTACCTCTGAGTGACATTGACCCTGAACAAGGCAGAACCATGACAAACTAAGTTGTCTTCCTGCATGCCAATGATAATCTGTGAATAAATGTCCATGAACCACCAATGCACCACACTGCATAATCATGACAAACTGTAGCTTCCCAAACTACCCCCTTATAACAGCTTCCTTATCATCTCTACTTTCTGGGATCTCCTCTGACAGGCAAGACTTCTGAGAACAATGCATGTACACCTCCGAATGACTTTGACCCTGAATAAAATGCCATCACTGTCCAACAAAACGTTCCATCTTCAGAATTGCCATTTCAAACTCTTGCACAGACAACGCAAACACATTGTCCCAATTCACACAACCATGAGACAGGTGTACACTTGCTGAACAATACACACGACCAAAAACACACTATGTCCAAGCAACCATGAGCACAGTTTGTACACACAATATGCTGCTCAACATAACTAGGAAACATGATGTCCCATTCTTGACTTGAGCACATTAACTGTATAGTACACTGTTCTCAACACAGCCACAATGTCCAGTTTTCAGATGTGCAAAGACATCCCCAATATGGCCCCCTGTCAGTCACTGCAACAAAGCTCTATAGCCTTCACAACAAACTGGAACACAGTTCTCATGGAAACACAGTGCACAGGCTCCTTTGACAGCTCCCTGCATCCCTGGTCATCAGCATAGGTTGCCTCCTGTCCACCAATTCTTCAGCTGCATTCCACCATTTGGGTCCCCCTGGTCTATCTTCCAATCTGGTCCCTTTTTCACTGAGTGCATGTGTATGCACCAGAACATGTACATTATGTACACAATGTCCAAACCACTGGCACTATAGCCTGGCCCCCATGTTGTCTCATGCTGAGGCAGTAAGTACAAGTTATACATACTGTATGTATGTCATACATGTACCTAATAATAATTCTGTGGTCAACTGCTTTTGTGCCGTGGTCTTACAGTCTGTCTACAGACCTTCAGTGTTCATTTCATGTGACACACAAGTCTTGAAAAGCTGTAGAAGCATCAATGTCAAAACATTCTGCATTTTTCCACTGTCAACTACTGCTGTCTGAGATTTCCTCAGCTGGGATGGTAGAGATGAAGCTCTGGCCAGTCTGTCTCTCCAAATCTTGCAGTGAACCCAAGACTAGGTTGAAGTCTGTCATGCAAGGGTCTGTTTCAGTGTTCTCCACTTCAGGGCACTAACAAGTGTGGTACATCTGTGCATGACAAAAGCAATTCACCACTTCCAGTTTTTCCACCAGGCTTACAGTCATGTTGTAGGCTTTGGTTCACCTTCCTGTCTCCTGAATTGTGTTATCAATCCTTGATCCCGCCGCTTGCCACCAGTGTTAGGTTTTTCACCTAATAAAAATGAGGACTGTAACATCAGGTTGATCCCACAGGCTGCCACCAGTGTTAGGTTTTCACCTAATGAATTAAGACTGTAGATCACTTTTCACCATTTATTCTGCAGATGTCAAAACGTGTAGCAAGTTGACAACAAAATGCTGATAGTGCTTCAGTGCTGTCACATCTAAGTCTGGTCTCTACTGTATGTGCCTGTCTGACTATGCCTCTCAAGCCTCATCTGACAACTGAACATCCGATACTGCTATGCCGGGGGGGGGAAGGCATCCCTTATATACCCAAGCTGCGCCCGAGGACCATCTGGGTGGCTGGCAGGCTGCGCCCGACCTCTGTGCCCGAGAACCATCTGGGTGGCTGGCAGGCAGCCAAGTAAACAAAGCTTTCCCCCCCCCCCCCCCCCCGACCTCAGTCTTCTGTGGGATTTCCATGTCATTTGCGCCCGACCCCTGCACCCGAGAACCATCTTGATGGCTGGCACAGCCAAGTAAATAAAGCACTCCCCAGCCTTTTGTGGGGTTTCCCCAAGGTTCCCAGGGGATAACCCAATTACTGCTACTGCATAACTCCCTGGCCTATAGCTTCCCTGGCAAACATAAACAACCCACCCATAAACTATGCTACTGGCTTATGCTATGGATAATCATTTACTCTGAAGTGTATAAGATTTTAGCAAAAATTCCTCAGTATTTTGGAGGCAAAGGTCCTTGTGCTTTTCACTGGTAATATTATGGTAAATTGAGTGTCCATTGTCTGATACTTGTGCATCACAGGCAGTATTATCAATTTATTATTATTTTTGGTTGTTTTTGTTACAACATATGTTTGGTTGTTTTTGTTACAGCATATGTTCAAGAGCTCATGGAAGAAGTAGTGCGGTTGAGGACACAGTACCCGAGTTACCGACTTGCAAGGCAACGCGTTCTTCAATTTCAACAGTCCCAGCCAATAATCCCACCCATTGCTAGCCAATACGAGAGGCCCGACAAAGTAAAGTTAGCCGCAGAACACTGGGTACGGTTTCACCACTGACGTCTCTTACAGTGGCTTTCTGAGGTAGAATCTCTTGTACGTCTGGCTTTCTTCTGGGAAGCTACCACGAATGACGGACGCTGCGCAGGCTGGGATTGGAATCCTGTTCCCCTTTCCAAGCTTCCCCAGATCTACCTGGTGAAGGATCTGTAAGCCACGTAGCGATAGAGCCTGAAATATGAAAGACACAAAAACTGTGCATTTGAACTGTATAGACTGTGCAGAAGTACAGTACCCACAATAATAATGGCAATGAACATTCATGTTTTACTTCCAACTTATATTCTTACATGTGTGCAAAGTTGCACTACAGTAAACAGACTCTGAAAAACTTATGGTTTGTGATAGTGAAATGAAAATATAGTATGCTACATTGGTCTTGCTTGCTTGATTTTGTAAGATGTATAAGTGGTTTTGTAGACAGTGACTTGTCAGATACTTACTTGTGGATCGACTCCTCATCCCCAACTTCACCATACTCGTCCAGGAATTCCCAAAAGGACCTTTATAGGACGAAAATGTTTTGGCAGTTGCCATGGAATCCTGGGTGTTCAGTAATACAGGCCAGGCGTAGTCTGTCCATATGGGCTTTCACTGGCAGATAGTCCCAGCAGCACTTCCTCTCCTCTTTTGTCTTCATTGGTACACAGTGTGTACACTTGCACCTGCAGAAAAAAAAGTGCAGATATTGGAAAAATGTACATACTGGTCAGAGATCTGATGTGATAACTTGAATAAAATGTGATTTTGTACACAAATGTTTTTGTTATTCCAAATACCTTGGTTCACAATCAGTAACCTTCCTATGGAAAGGTCTTAGTATGGTTGATATTTGATAAGATGTATTTTATATTGTATTCACCGACAATAGTATCTTGGCAAGTATATGCCCCACCCTCATCCTACTTGCCCTGTATGTTTCCTTTGCTTCCATGAGAGATTAGATTACAGATTACATCCAAGACTGGACTAGTATTTTGTAATTGATAGTGCAAAAAAAGTAATGGTACACAAAATACTTCTGAATTTATACATACATGATTAATTTTGCTTTTGTTTCAAATGATCTATATGGGCTGGGACTAGCCATCAGCTTCAGGCATACAAAGAAAGATTTGGCAACATAAATTTATCTTCTTCAACAAAGTGGAATGGAAAGTGTAATATTTCATATGTTTGAATTACAAAGTAGATCTTCAATAATGAATCAATACTTGGAAAGTCCCAGCTGTTTTTCAGAATGTTGGCTGTCAGACCCAAGATTTTTTTTTGTTTCTTTACTTATGCTGGACTGCTTACAAGTGAAAAAATCACAGTTCACCACTATTTATCAAATGGACAGGAAAAAGGTTTTAGAAAAGTTCTGACAGTTTTAGTCTATGGTTCAAATTGTCACAATGCCCGTTTTTTTTCTTTGTGCAAGTCAAATAAAGAAAGTGAGAGAAAACGAAAGCAAGCAAACAAGCAAGAAAAGTAAGAGAAAGAAAGAAAAAAAGAAAGGAAATAAATAAAGAGAAGGGAAGAGAAGAAAGAAAGCTTTTGGATACTCATAGTCTCAATAAGTCTCAATGCCTCCAAGCTATGCTTTGAATGAAAGAGACTTGGATTTCAAAATTGTCAGAATGCCACCCGCCCCCGCCGCTTTTTTGCTTTTTCATGTAGCACTTTTTATAATATTAGAATCAGTTTTGGCGGCCATCTTTGTTTAAGTGTTGCTTGGCAATGCCAAAAAAATTGGGGATATCCAAGTTTCTGAATGAGAATTTTAGGTTTAAGGCCCAATTGTTGAGGTTGCGGGTCTGAAGAGCTTGAAAAGAATCATTTGTAAGTCCTCAATTAATTCAAGTTAGTTGAAAACTTGATGCGAAGTTGATATATGGGTCAAGGGCCGCTCTCAGAAGTCTGAAAATATCCACTTGTTGCTCATTAGGGGATCGTTTCACCCGAAAAAACGCGCCTCTGTGTCGTGAAGAAAGTTTAGCTGCAGGTCGTTTGTTAATTTTTTGGGGTACATCTTTTAATAAGAGGCATTTTCTTATCTGTGTGTACACAAGTATTCTAATATAAGTGCGTAATTATCCAGCCTTGATGCCAGTACAACCCTGCCACCGGAGACGAAGGAACTTTCCCAAGACCAAGCTATAACCCGTGGGCGTGGCGTATGCAGTCAGAATTACACGCGTACGCACATCGCTCCACGTGGTGGTCGACGTTCCGCTGGTGTTTACGTCGGCTGTAACGAAAGAAAGTGCGTAATAATATTGACTTTTGGTTAAATTTTGGGGTACATCTTTTTATGAGAGCCTATTTCGTATTTGTGTTTACACACGACTTCTAAGAGAAGTGCGTAATTGCCCAACCTAGGTGCGAGTATGACCGTGCCACCGGAGAGGAGGGAACAAGTCCAAGCGATCACCTGTTGGCTGTTGCGTGTGAAGTTCAGTCGTGTGTCACTTTGGGAAACAATCTTATTTTAGCATTACCGCAAGGCCTTTGTGTACCAATATTTGCTGGTATACGAAAAAAATGTAATTATATAACTTTGCGTTTAGCCAAGTTTACATAGATTAGATTAGATTAGATTAGATAATTACGGCTTGGTAGGAAATGTTATTCCATATAAGCCGCTCACAGTTCATTACACAATTGTCATATTGGGTTTAAGAGGATGATCTAGTGCTCTATAAGTATACAAAACTGGATGGTCCTTAAAATGTGAATCTAACTTATTTTTAAATGTTAATATGTCAGGAGCATGTACAATGTCACTCGGTAATGTATTCCACCAGTCTGAAATCCTTTGACCAAAGAAATATTTACGAACATTCGAAATGTTCCTTATTTTTAAAAGTCTCAATGAGTGACCTCTAGATCTTGCATTTTCCAGGAAGGGTGGTAAGCAGGTATCCAGATCATAGTATTCCCCATGCGTGTACTTGTAAGCACAAATGAGGTCACCTCTTAATTTCCTGTAAACCAGAGTAGGCAATTTGAGTGTTCTCAGCCTGTCCTCATATGATAAATCACTTAAACCTGGTACCCTCTTGGTCGCTCTTCTCTGGACAGATTCAATCAACTCAACCAGTCCCCACTTCCCTGGAGACCATATAGGTGCAGCATATTCCAGATGTGTACGAATCATACATTTATAAAGAGGAACGAAGGTTTCCTCATTGATATATTCAAAGGATCGCCACAAAAGACCGGTTATTTGATTAGCCTTTTTCACAATGTTATGTATATGATCATCAAATGACAAATCCTTACTGATTAACACCCCTAAATCTTTCTCAGCGACTGATTCAGCTACGTTAATATTTCCATCTGAAGAAGTCATTTCATATTGATAGTCAGGATGGTTATTTCCTAATCTCAAAACTGTACATTTTGGAGGTTGAAAGGTGAGTTGCCATTGTTTTTCCCATAGTTGTAAACACTTTACGTCGTTCTGAAGCTCCATACAATCAGTAATGTTAATTGCAGGTCTGAACCTTTTTTATGTCATCAGCAAAAAGTTTAATGAATGATTTAACAACTTCAGGAATGTCATTCACA
The DNA here is from genome assembly GCA_964020975.1 of Hermodice carunculata. Classification (NCBI taxonomy): domain Eukaryota; kingdom Metazoa; phylum Annelida; class Polychaeta; order Eunicida; family Amphinomidae; genus Hermodice; species Hermodice carunculata. The sequence goes on along the minus strand of OZ026616.1, from coordinate 108,300,081 downwards.
TATATAACAAAAAGCAAAGGTCCCAACACACTTCCCTGAGGGACGCCGCTGATTACCTCTGACCACGATGAAGCAGCTCCATTTACACATACTCTCTGTTTTCTGTCAGACAAAAAGTCACTCATCCATGATAATACTTTCCCAGTAATTCCGTAACTTTCTATCTTTTTTAGGAGACGTTGATGTGGGACAGAGTCAAATGCCTTTCGAAAATCTAAATAAATAACATCCACTGGCACTCCCTGTTCAAACCAATCAGTCCATTGGTCTAAGCTTTCTAATAGCTGCGTAATGGTTGATCTACTTTTAATAAAACCATGTTGTTGTTTAGCAAACAAGTTAAATTTTTCCATGTGTTTCGTTATTTCAGCCCTTAAATGGATTCCAGCAGCTTGCATAGTACAGCAGTCAGACTAATGGGTCTATAATTACTTGGAAGTTGTTTGGAACCCTTTTTGTGAATTGCAGTGATGTTGGCAAGTTTCCAGTCTTTTGGAATTTTACTTTCATTGATTGCCTGTTGAAAAATTAGTTGAATTGGATGTTTCAGCACTGTTGAAAGTTCTTTCAATATTTTTGGATGGATGTTGTCCGGGCCCGCCGAGGTGTTTACTTTTAAATTTTTGAGTCTATTATATATGTCATCTACATCAATTTTGATGTCTTGCAACTCTTGAGTTACTACTTTCTTGTTTACTGTAGGAATATTTTGTGTATCCTCTTCTGTAAAGACACTACTGAAAAATTCATTCAAAATTTCAGCTTTATCATGATCGGTGCTAGCAATTTTTGACTGTTCAGACACAAGGTCAGGGATATTCTCCTTAGTTTTGGCTTTGGATTTGACGTATTTCCAAAATAATTTTGGATTTTTCTTAACATTTTGGGCGATTAGTTTTTCATAATCTTTTAGAGCTTTTCGCGTTGCCCATCTTGCTTGATTTCTAGCCTGGGCATACTTATTATAGTCATCAAGTGATCTGGATAATTCATACTTTTTCCAAGCTTTTTGTTTCCTTCTTAGCTTTTTCTTTGCCTTGTGATTGATCCAGATTACTTTTGATTTTTTATGAGCTTGCATGATTTTGTGCGGGATGTGATTATTAATGGCTGTGTTCAATTTCTCTGTAAAGATTTTCCAACAATCTTCAATATCTTTTCCCTGTAATAGTAAGCCCCAATCAATGTCCAGTTCTGTTTCCATAGCTGAGTAGTTTCCCTTATCATAAAAGAAGACTAACCTGTCTCTGTTGTTTGTTGATGAATAGCAATTAAAATTGAATGTAACAACTAGATGGTCACTTTTCCCCACAGGAGGACTAGTGTCAATATTACTTATCATATGTTCTTCATTTGTAAAAAGTAGATCCAATACGTTTGCTGCTTGATTAATTTGATACCTGGTACTGAAGTCTATATGCTGAAAAAGAAATGAGTCTCTTGTCGCTTCTAAAAATTTCCAGGCCTCAGAATTTGTTGATTTAGTTTGTCCACCGCCACTTTCCCAAGTTATTTCAGGATAGTTGAAGTCTCCCAACAGTAATAAATGAGAGTAACCATGTATATCGATATTTCTAATCAAATTGTTCAAATTTTCATTGTTGGTTGATGAAGAATTTGGACTACGATATATTGCAAGAATCAATAGTTTGTCATTTGCATTGAGTTTGATTTCCACTGAAATAAATTCCTTAAACTCAGATGAATCCAACTGAAAAGCTTCCATGGAATTAATACTTTCTCTCACATGAATTGCTACTCCACGTGATCCTTGGGCTTCGGCGTTGGTATATAGAACATATCCACTAATTTGAAGATCAGCCCTAGTCATAGAAAACCTAGGATTTTTGGGATTAGTTTCAGTGGTTACTATGATGTCAGGATCGTAATCAGCTATGATAGCATGGTATTCAGGTTTTTTGTTAGTGATACAGTCAATATTGGTATATAATGTTTTCAAGCAGTGTCCTGTCTTTTTAATTTCACAATGGTTAGATTCCAAGGGGGGCCCCGGACTCTGTAGATCCACTGCCCCCCCCTCGGAATGTTGCTTTTCTTTTTCTTTAGCTTCTTGTACTTTCTTCTTGACAAGATCTCTTTCTTCCAAGGTCATATCGTGTGTTACACTTATTCTTTTGAACATGTCATCTGCATCTTTAAGTTTGGTCAGGTTTGACATTACTAAGTTTTTGTCCTCTTTACTTTGCATAATTATCTTCAGTGGTCTGGATTTGCCCTGGTCCTCTGATTTCTTCCCAAGCCTTATTAGATTCTTAGTCTCTAATTTTTGTTGAATCTTGAGTGCTTCAACACAGAGCTTTTCAAAGAAACGCTCGTCTTCAACTTTTCTTATCCCAGGTGAGGGCTCTGAGCTTTCTTTGACATTGTAGACAATAACATTACATTCCCTATCTTCTCTAGATTTATCCTCTTTCTTTTGTTGCAAAATTGTTTCTTGTACTATCTTCTGTACATTTCCCTGTTTTGAGAGAATGTCCTCATTTTTATTTTTAACTACATCAGCCCAGGTTTTATTAACTGTTGCTGGTACCTCAGCTTTATAAGTGTTCAACTTATCATCAATTTTCTTTTCAAATCTTTGTAATTTCTTATCTATAAGTTTTCTTATCTATATTTACAGTTTCAAGGCACGTTCGAAAACTTCGGCACATGTTACCGCAATGCAGAACGGGAAACGAGCTTGCACGTCCCTGAAAGCTGAATGAATTAGCCCAGTTTACACACCTGGGTATACAAATGGAGATGTACGGTCATCTGTTTGCACGAGGACGAATCTGGGGATGGTTGTGTGGAACTCTTTGAATTGCATAGACAAGAAAGAAAGACCAAAGTTTAATATAGAAGGCATATCAGAGCACTGTCCGCATAGAATGACAGAATCTGTTGTATTCTAGCAACGGATAAAGTGTTCAAACGATCACAATTTCACCGCAACCCAAATGAGGCCCCAGAATACGGGATGCAAAGCGAGAGCCGATCAATATTTTCTCGGTGCCATGGGGCTCCCTTTGGGATGTAGTATATTAAATCAATTTAATGGAATTGAAATAAAAAGTACATGTACATAAGAATACTTGAGGCCCCCCACCTCCCATGTCAAAAGATTGTGAAATTAACCGCTGAATTATAGTACTGCAGGCTTTAGATATTATAATGAATTTGTAAAGAAAATTAACATATTTCTCCATTTACTACTCTGGCAGATTGCCATATTGACATGCACAACACAAGTTCCAACATGTATCATTTTTCATCTTTCACTGTCTTTTACCCACCACACTTCATCCAACGAGGGAAAGGATGCCAGACAAAGATATATTTGAAGCGATTCTGTAATATATATGAAGTGTGAAAGTTTAGTTTTATTTAATTAAAATGCAAGGGAGGCCGACACTCGAACATATACTTTTAAATCAATCAACCAATACAATATACAAATTGCAATATATTTAAATAGATTGAAAGCTAATTGCCTCCGTGAAAATTTTGTTTGCATCATCAAAAAGATGCAGCGCCAGTGTAATGCTTGTCAAGAATAATTTTTGTTTATAATTTTCAAGAATTTGTCAAAAAACATTAAATAATTTTTGGAATTCAATAGAATGTTGATGTCAGATAACTCAACTTAAGTACATCAAATCACATTGTGATTCAGAGATTCACAGTTTATACATTTTTTTTTAAAAATCCCTACCTACCTACCTGCTCTACTTGTGTGCTTCGCTGCACAAGGAAACACGACATTTGTTTTAGGCCTCACCAACGCTATTTGCCTGTCCAGGACTCCGCAGAAATGAAGTGCTAATATCTTAACGTTACAGTCTTGTATTGAAGTTCCTGAATAAAGTTACCACCTGTAACATGGCTTTTTGACTCACAGTCGCTTTTTGGCTCAGCTGACCTACCAGTCAGGTTGAGATATTAGAAGACTCAGTCATCCATGGCTTCTCTCTGTCCATTCACAATTCACCTTTTTTTACTTCTCCAAAATGGCTAGCCAGATTCACTTCAGACTTGGTTGCTATGTACCTTGGGTGGGTCTCTACCTACTTTGTTCAAGTGGTCACACTCCAGTGATTTTTAGCTCTGCTGACTTGTCAGTCAGTTGATCTTATCTTATGGTCCTCTGTCCGTTGTCCCCCGTCCGTCAACAATACACATTTTCGACTTCCTTTCGGAAACCGCCAGATCCACTTCAAATTTGGGGAATTTGGGGGGGGGGGGTGCCTTGGGTAGGTGTCTACCAAGTTTGTTCAAATGGTCAGGGTCCAGTGATTTTTGGATTTTTTTATGAATTTTTTTGTTCTTTTTTGGGGCAATCTTAAAAAATCTTATTTTCCGAAATCACTCACCCAATTGCTTTGATATCACACAGGAACACTCCCTGGGACTCCTGGTTCTTAATTTGTTCACCAGGTGGCGCTGCAATTTTTTTCTTCTATTTTTTTTTTATGAATTTTTGTGTTATAGCTATTTTCGACTTCTTCTCCAGAACCGTCTCTGAGATTAAGCTGAAACATGGTGGATATGTTCCTTGTAGAAGGGTCAAACAAAGTTGTTCACTATTTGGGACTGCTGCGGATTCCTGGGCCCGTATGCATAAAGGAGGTGTAACTTACCGATGGTATAACTTAAAACAGTTTTAGTTACCCCTCAGTTCATGGTGTAAGAGAATCGGTATGCATAAAAGCTAGTGTAGTTATACCCGGGGTAACTAATCCATGGGGCAGTTGCACCACTGTATAACTGAAGACCTTGGTACAAGTTTTAACCCCCTTTCCTGACTCTGACCAACTGACCTGTCCCAGGGAAGCACAGTGAAGACAGCCGTGTTCCTCCGGCCCCTTTAATTGACAGATTGCATTACGTTACGAGGGGGGCAAGGGGCTTCAGATTTATGTTTGACAAAATGAAAATGAGTTTATGAACAGTGGTCAATAATGGAATTATTAGTGATTTTATAACTGTGTATGATAAACAATAAACTTATATGTGTGTATTTAATCCTCAAAATGTTTCTGTGTTATGGAAAACATGATGATGTAAGTGATCTTTGGAATTCAATGAACATTACAATTTCTATCTACCCCATATAGCCCCCTTTTTCCAAGTCCAGCTACCACAACAACCATGGCTGTACAAGGCGTGGACATCAAAACCAAAAAGGAGGAGGGGAATTGGCAACATGAGGAAAAAGCACACTTATTTGAACGTTCTTTAGCTATGCCCCACTGTTATAAGTGCGCTATCCCTTTGTTATCTGCAGATTGTAAGAAGTATTCAAACAGACACATGCGATGTGTACATTTTTAAACAAGTGATGGTCAGTAGCTTGTGGAAAAGGCAAAACTTTTGATCCGTTCACGAATTGTCACATAAATAACAGTTTGTTCGATCAGAAAGTACACTTCTGTGAATGACCTTTCATTAAATGTATACTTTGCACATGTTTGTATGCGCACTTTTTACTTTATAAAGACGGAAAAGAAATATTGCGTTCATTATGCTGTGGCATAACTAGACCACCTGAAGCAAATGCCAGCCTTATTAATGCGAACCCTTGAGTCAGCGTTTCGCATTGAAGATGTCTAGTTTACCTCTTTTGGTTGTTGAACGTGTAGACTGTAGACTTATGTCTTAAAAATGTTTTTCATTCTACAGCAAAGACTCTAATATTATTGCAAAATATCTGAGGAAATGCCACCCATTTCGCAATAATATCAGAAGCACTGTTAAAGAAGGAAAAGTATGCTAACACTTAGATTATGTCGACGTCGGCAAGGCCATTTGATGGTTCACGCATTTGAAATTCATTTTGCCAAACAGTTTGCTATGATCATTTACATGAGTGAAAGCATAATCTGTGTTTTATATGTCGCATGAACTGTATGCTTAACTCAGGGAAACACATGATTGGCACAAGTGGTACTATTAATGTTGTATTGTACCACAGAATATAGGGTTGGTGGATATATATATCCTTTAATACAAAGGGTTTAGCAAGATAATTCAATTTGCATTTAATGTTTGTAAATATCGTTTAATGGTGTTCCTCTGGAACTCTCATGTCATGTAATAATAATAATAATAATAATAATAATAATAATAATAATAATAATAATAATAATAATAATAATAATAATAATGATAATGATAATAATGATAATGATAATGATAATAATAATAATAATAATAATAATTTATTTGGGAAAACTACCCTTTACATATTATAACAGGCGATAAGTAGTCCCCCACAAGGAACTGCAAGGGGGCTTTTTAAGTTTGCGACTCGTCTGCTCATATGTCCGTCCTTGCGCAGGGGCTGTTCGGAAAATTATTACCAAAAAAAAAAAAATTATATTCGAGTAAATTTATTTGTTAACAAAATCTGGCCATAAAACCTTCATCTTGCACATCAAAAATAACTTCTATTTTTTTGCGCATGCAATATACAAAAAGCAGTTAACTTATCTGAATAATAATAAACCTGACCTCTTCGAGCACAACTTTGAATGCATGTATGTATGTATGTATGTATGTATGTATGTATGTATGTATGTATATATATATATATATATATATATATATATATATATATATATATATATATATATATATATGTATATATATATATATATATATTTGTTTAAAACCATGTGTATGTCTTAATCGGATGCATAGAAAAGCAAACGTCAATAAATGTTACCCTTTATCGGTCAATGTAGCCTCCCAGGAAAAACCAGAGATAAAACCTTTAGAATTACAATACTTCGCCTAAAAACTCTGGAAACGTGTGTTCGGCGCATGGAAGATTTACCTCAGGAATAAGACGCTGAACTCCACTTCATTTTTTTATTTTAAAAAATAATAAAAATAAACAAAACTCGTTACAGAAACTTCATTTAAAATGGAAATCGTTAATCAATTTTGAGTGTACATATTGAAGGTCTGACCTAGAGTGACTGAATACGTGCATTGCAACCGTACAAAAAAAACCCCAAACCAAGTGACCATGCTTCGCATCCCCTGTACTTACTTCACCCCTTTTCCGTCACGTAGGCTACTTTATTGCGTAACACATTCAGAAAAAATAAATCCCGCATTTCGAAGTCACATTCAGAAAAAATAAATCCCGCTTTACTTCGAAATGCGGGAATATTTCAATCGTGTTCCATAAAACCTAATCCAAGGACATTTCGCTGCTGTACATTTCACGGGAAAGGCGTGTGTCATGCACCAAAAATTGTTTCACTATGACCTGTACGTTTGACCTCTCATATGATTTTACCTTCACCTGGCCTAATATCATACATAGTATAGCCGACACCAACCAAATTTTGTTTGTAAACACTTCAAAGAATAGCTGAGTGTTATGCGCCAAAATTGGGTCACTGCGACTTATTTCTTGCCTTCACCCCACATAACGTTTCACGTTGTCCTATACTAGCCATGTTCCCTGTTTCATGAGAATTGATTCTACCACATTTGGTGGCTGGACACTTCATGGCATAGGGGTGGGTCGCACGCTGAATTGGGTCAGAGTGACCTTGATCTTTGACCCCTTATATTGTTTTAGTTTGTCCAGGCCATACTTCATATACGGTGATGGATTATGTATTGCTATGCAATACTTGATCGTGTTGAAAGTGACCTTTACTGCGACATTATTCGGTCACTTGTGACATTAATTTACTAATATTGTTTCAAAGAATATTGCATATTATATAAATATTCATACTTTTAGTTGAATAATTTGTTATTTTAAGCAAAACATGGTGCAGAAAAGTTTAAAAGATCACTGTTGTTCTTTGAAGTGAATTGAACTGTTGGTAAAACATGTGACTGGTCAGGTATTTTTACAGTTATACGAAATTTATATTGACTTTCATTTGTGAAACCATGCTAAGTTAAAATCTGAATTTGATTTTATTTCCATTCAAAGCAATTTTTTCAATGAGTAAAAGAATAGTGCCTTCATGTATGACTTGATGAGTGCAAGAACAGTTTTGCAATAAAATATTTAGCTTCAAGGAAACGGCAATTGTTTTTCATACTAGTAATGGATACAGTGTGGATTTCTGTAATTACAGTATTTTCGTGTGTAGATTTGCTGTAGAGCAAACACATTTAATATTCAGATAGTGCGTCCATTTTAGAATGTTTGAATAATGTACACACAGTACAATTTTGTTAATTGCTGGTAACAGCACAAGGTATGCGAATGGCTGATCTTGCGTACTGGTGGGGTCACTATTTGGCATTTTACCATATCTGAACCTTTACTAAATGTACAGTGGTATGATTATTTACTTTACATATAATAACAGATCCATCGTATACAAGGGAATTGACTTCCACTGGGACTTACACCTCCGTTAAACTATCCCCCTGGCAGGTTTAGAAATCTGGGGCAGTTTAAGCCCATTTACACCATGGATTAAGCTATACTTCCTTCTTGCATACGGATTCTTAAACCAGGTGTAACTTTACACCAGGGGTAACTTTGCCACGCCTTTTTGCATACGGATTAGACTTTACACCATGGTTGTTCCCTGGAATAAGCTAAACCACAGCTAAACTACCTTTATGCATACGGGCCCTGATGTTTAACAATTTTTTTAATTCGGCTCTTTTTCGGTAAATGCACCTTTCCTATTGATTACTATGTAAGTCAATGGGTATTGTATTGCCAATTTACATTTTCAACTTTTTCTCCAAAACCGTCATACAGATTTACTTCAAACTTGGTTGGGATATACCTTGGTCGGGTGTCTACCAGGTTTGTTCCAATGGTCATGTTCCAATGATTTTTCGATTTTTTTTTTTCCAATTTTTTTTACAAAGTTTTAATAGGAAAGCTTAACATGGGAATTTCTTGTAATGGTTATAACTTAAATAATTTTGGCCAGATTTACTTCAAACTTGGTGGGGATGTGCCTTGGTTGAATCTCTATCAAGTTCGTTCAAATGGTCACGCTCTATTGATTTTTGGATTTTTCATGAATTTTCTTGTTCTTTTTTGGGACAACCTTAAAAACTATTCTCCTCTGAAACCGCTCACACAAGTGCTTTGATAATGTACATAGACACTCCCAGGGACACCTAGTTCCCAATTTGTTCACCAGGTGGCCCTGCAAATTTTTTAAATTTTTTAATGAATTTTTTGTATGGTTTTGCTATTTTTCACTTGTTCTCAGAACCGTCACTCAGATCAAGCTGAAATATGATGGATATGTTCTTGTGGAAAGGTCAAACAAAGTTGTTTACAAGGTGGCACTGCTTTGGATACCTGATTTTTACCTCAGCTGACTTGTCAGTTAGCTGAGGTTTTGTGAGGGTCTGTCGTCCTTCGTCCATCTGTTCGTCCGTCGTCCACAATTCACATTTTCGACTTCTTCTCCAAAACCGTCAGCCAGATCCACTTCAAACTTGGTGGAGATGTGCCTTGGGTGGGTCTCTACCAAATTTGTTCAAATGATCACAGTCCAGTGGTTTTTGGACTTTTAATGAATTTTTTTGTTCTTTTTTGGGTAAATCTTAAAAAATCTTCTTCTCTGAAACCGCTCATCACACAGGAACACTCCCTGGGACTCTTAGTTCTTAATTTGTTCACCAGGTGGCGCTGCAATTATTTCCTAATTTTTTATGATTTTTTGTGTGTTATAGCTATTTTCGACTTCTTCTCCAGAACCGTCACTCAGATTAAGCTGAAACTTGGAGGATATGTTCCTTGTAGAAGGGTCAAACAAAGTTATTCACTATGTGGGGCTGCTGCCGATTCCTGATTTTTAACGATTTTTTCAATTCTGGTACTTGCCCGTCAATGCAGATTTCCTATTGATTACTGTGGATGTCAATGGGCATTCAAATGCTAATTCACATTTTAGACTTCTTCTCCAAAACCGTCATCCAGATTAACTTCAAACTTGGTGGCAATGTACCTTGGGTGGGTTTCTACCAATTTTGTTCAAATGTTCATGCTCCAGTGATTTTTGGATTTTAAATGAATATTTTTGTTCCTTTTTTTGGACAAATCTTAAAAAATCTTCTTCTCCGAAACTGCTGACCCAATTGCTTTGATATCACACAGGAAGACACCTAGGGACTCCTAGTTCTTAATTTGTTCACCAGGTGGCGCTGCAGTTTTTTCTTTTTTTTTATGAATTTTTGTGTGTTATAGCTATTTTCGACTTCTTCTCCAGAACCGTCGCTCAGATTAAGCTTACACGCAATGTGTTCCTTATGGAAGGGCCAACCAAAGTTGATCACTATGTGGGAAAGCTGCGGATTCCTGATTTTTAATGATTTTTTCAATTCGGCTCCTTTGGGGGTAAATGCAGCTTTCCTAATGATTACCATGTAAGTCAATGGGCATTCTAATGCTAATTTACATTTTCGACTTCTTCTCCAAAACCGTCATCCAGATTTAGTTCAAACTTGGTGGCAATGTACTTTGGGTGGGTGTCTACCAGGTTTGTTCCAATGGTCATGTTCCAATGAATTTTGGACTTTTTTTATGATTTTTTTATGATTTTTTTTCAAAAATCTTTACGAAAGTTGTGCCTTCGGTAAATCTCTACCAAGTGTGTTCAAATGGTCATGCTTTATTGATTTTTGGATTTTTTATGATTTTTTTTTTTGTGCCATTTGGGGCAAACCTTCAAAATTCTTCTCCTCTGAAACCGCTCACCCAATTGCTTTGATATCGTACATAGACACTCCCGGGGACACCTAGTTCCCAATTTGTTCACCAGGTGGAGCTGCAATTTTTTTATGAATTTTTTGTATGGTTTTGCTATTTTTCACTTGTTCTCAGAACCGTCCCTCAGATTAAGCTGAAATGTCATGGATATGTTGTTGTGGAAGGGTCAAACAGTTGTTTACTAGGTGGCACTGCTTTGGATTCCTGATTTTTAAGGATTTTCAATTCGGGTACTTATCGTTCAATGCAGCTTTCCTATAGATTACTATGTAAGTCAATGGGCAATCTAATGCTAAGTCACAGGACAACTGACACGCAATTTACTGTTTACTTGATAACTTGAGATCTGTTTTGAGTTGGCTACACATGTTAATTATTCTGTATGAAGGTCATGCTGACACAGTACATGAATGACCTTGACCTCGTTTGTGGGGTCACAGTACAACATACATGAATTTTACTCTTCATTGTAACTTGAGATCTACTTGAACTTTGATGTTGCACATGTAAGTGTTCTTCTATAAAAGTCAGACTTACTCAGAACATGGTGTCCTTGATCCTTTCCCAAGTTCATAGAGCTGCAAGTGTGATAAATGTCAAGATCAGCTGAGGCATGGGCTGTTCACACAGCCCTCTTGTTAAGGATTTTTTTACAATTATGGTACTTACCAGTCAATGCAGCTTTCCTATTGTTTACTATGTAAGTCAGTGGGCATTCTGATGCTAATTCACAGGACATTATGGGGGACAAATCTTAAAAAAATCTTCTCCAAAACCGCTCATCCAGTTGCTTTGATATCACACAGGAACCCTCCTAGGGACTCCTAGCTTCTAATTACTCACCAGGTGGTGCTGCATTTTTTCTATTTTTTTTATGATTTTTTAGCTCTGCTGACTTGTCAGTCAGCAGAGCTTATAGAATCCGTTTGCGTCCGTCATCCGTCCGTACGTCCATACTTCCGTCTGTCGTTAGACTTTTTATATTTTCGACTTCTTCTCAAAAATCGCTACATAGAATGTTTTGATTTGCACATGGATGATCCCCAGGTGGACTGCTACCAAGTTTGCGAAGGAGATGATGATGCAATCAATTTTCTATTTTTTATGAATTTTTTAATTTTTATTTTGAAAAAAATTAAAATTTCTTCATCTTAAGAACTACGAAGCCAATTGCTTTGATATTGCACATAGGGTCATCTGGGGTCAACTAGTTCTTATTTTGGCCACCATGTGGCGCTATGATTTTTTCTATTTTTTATATGAATTATTGCCTGTTAAGGCTATTTTTGAGTTCTTCTCCAGAACGGCTTAACAGAATTCCTTAAAATTTTATCAGAATATAGTTGGACATCAGACAATGAAAGTTTGCGAAAATAATATGGATATGTTAATTTTAGACAAAGTTATGGGATATCAAAATTTGCATCTGTAAGGAAGTGCTGCAGCTGTGTGTGTGTGTGTGTATATATATATATATATATATATATATATGGCAATACAGTGCATATATTACACTATTGTATTTACCCTTTTGACTTCTTCTCAAAAACTACTGTATGGAATGTTTTGATTTTGCACATTGGATGTTGCCAGGTGAACCTCTACCAAGTTTGCGAAGGAGATGATGATGCAATAATTTTTCTATTTTTAATGAATTTTTTAATTCATTTTCTGAAAAAAAAATCTTCATCTCAAGAACTGCCTGGCCAATTGCTTTGATATTGCACATAGGGTCACCTGAGGTCAACTAGTTCTCATTTTGGCCACCAGGTGGTGCTGCAATTTTTTCCTATTTTTTAAATGAATATTTGCTTGTTAAGGCTATTTTCGACTTGTTCTCCAGAACAGCATGATAGAATTGCTTAAAATTTTATCAAAATATAGTTGGACATTAGACAATGAAAGCTTGCGAAAATAATGTGGATATGTTGACTTTTGACAAAGTTATGCGATATCAGACTTTGTGACTGTAGGTGAGTGCTGCCACTGTGCACCGGCAGCCATTGAAACAGCAAGGTATGTCAATTGATAATACATGTACTACCATCAGCAGAGCTTATAGAATCCGTTTGCGTCCGTCGCCTGTCTGTCCGTCCGTCCTTCCGTCCCCCCGCAAAATTTATTTTAAGGACAAACTTTGCTACCACTCTACATACATGTATATACCTGTACAAATGTAGACTGCAGTCCATGTGTTCTAATACTGTAAAAGCAGATCCCAGTCAGCAGAGCACAGGATCATCATGATCCTCTTGTTTTAATTGTTATCACTGTTTTCAACTTCTCCAGAACCGTCACTCAGATTAAGCTGAAACTTTGTGGGTATGTTCCATGTGAAATTGTAAAACAAAGTTGTTCATTAGGTGGCATTGCCATGGATTCCTGATTTTGAACGATGTTTTCAATTCGGGTACTTATTGGTAAAAGCACCTTTCCTATTGTCAGATTACTAAGGGATAGTTCAACATTATCATCATTTTTTAATTAGTACTTAGGGTACTAAATTTCATGACCCCCTCCCTCCCCCCAAATTAGCACTTTAAAATGATGATTCCCCCCCCCCCCCAATCATATCAAAATTGCACAAAACAGGCCAAAATTGACCATCATTTTCCATATCCTGTGAAAGTGTACAGACCCACTTAACCCCCTCCCCCCTTGCGTACTGTAAGTACTAATTCAAAAATGATGAAAATGTTGAACCATCCCTAAGCAAGTCAATGGGTATTCTAATGCTTTTTCACGTTTTGGACTTTTTTGAAGAAACTATCTGTCAGATTAACGTTTAACTTGGTGGCAGTGTACCTGGGTCGTCACGCTCCAGTGAATTTTTCATGATATTTAGCTCAGCTGACCTGCTGGTCATCTGTCGGCAGAGCATTAGGCCCATGGGCCTGTCTGTTCAGAAAAATATCTTGATATGCTGGTCCTAAAAAGTGATCTCAATTTGGCCTGGTCTCTCAAGCCAGCTGTCACTGTATTCCCTTCTTTGGCAACAAATTATGAAAGGTACAACACCAAAAACTTTAGAAAATGGAGAATATTCTGGAAGCATATCATATGCACACACAATTATGTGTCTACCAAAAATATATGGTGGCACAAAAGTGCCAACTAAAATATTTTTCTCTCTCCATAAAAATGCAAAGGCGAAAACAAGAAAATAAGAAAACAGAACAGCGAAAACAAGAAAACACGAAGGCGAAAACACTAAAATATAAAACACGAAGGCGAAAATGCGAAAATACAACCGCGACAACACGACAGAAAATATGTCGTGTTTTCGCACTCGCATTTTCGTGTTTTCATGTTAGCGTTTTCTCGTTTTCTTGTTTTACTGTTTTCAGCCTTGGGCGAAAACAAGAAAACACGAAGGCGAAAACACTAAAATATAAAACACGAAGGCGAAAATGCGAAAACACAACCGCGAAAACACGACAGAAATTATGTCGTGTTTTCGCACTCGCATTTTCGTGTTTTCGCATTAGCGTTTTCTTCTTTTCTTATTTTCGCAATATCGTGCTTTCGCTTGTTTCACTTCCGTTTAACACCTTCCCATATGTTAGCTAACGGAATTAATCTGCTGAATACTTTAACTTTTATGGTTTATACTTGTATTTTACAAATGAATTCAAAGGAAATATGTGGACGCACTATGAAATAACCCCGCTTGATTGGTGCCCCTGTTGTAAGGGGGTAGTTTTCCAAATTCATTGTTCTTGTTGGTATTATTATATCTCGTTGTTGTTGTTGTGGTGGTTGTTATTATTATCATTATCATTATTGTATTTGTGTCTTTTTGCCCAGAACCACTTCCTAGTAGTCAATACCCTATTCCGCAGTCCGAACTCTTTACTCTCCATAAGCTAACCTATCCCTGTCTAACCTATATACATATGGAATTACTATTGTCCATATTGCTCACGTTCCTCTGTAAATAATATAACTATTATCATTATTACTATATCTTGGTAGTACTAAACAGAACTGCTTGATTTGATTTAAACGTATTTTATTTTGACAAAGTACACAATATAATACATATGAAAATTATATGCAATTGGGAAAGAGGGCGTGGCCCTATATAAATCCCTCTCGCAGAAGACGTCGATCACAGGACACTACAAGACGTACAAGACGCACGGGAACAGAGAGAAGAGGACAAGCACGGACGAGACATACAGTGGGGCATAAGGTTGTATTGTACTGGTAGTATTAGGATGTCATTTTATCTGCAATTTGGACCGGGGATAAATTGATTGTACCGTATAGCAAAAACAAAACGAAAATAGAAAAATGTATTAGCCAACACCAGAGGGGTTGAAACGTTGAGTGGCGGAGATGAAGTCATGAACGGATGAAAATATTTCAATATTTTCAATAAAAGAACAGTTAGGGGACCCATAAAGAACTGTTTGTAATGTAAAGGGAGCATACTGTGATATAGCAGTATGTAGGTTAGACCGAGGAATTGTGTATTTAGAACAATGAAAAAAATAATGCCACGTATCTTCGTTAGGTGAGGCACATGAACATTTCGCAGTGTTCTTAACACCAATCTTGAAGAGATGTGAATTTAACTGACTGGCATCCAAACGGAGGCGTGTATGCTGAACAGCTAGGAATCTATTACCAAAGTTATACAATTCATCAAACTTTATAGGTCGGATCACCGGTTGAGTTATACTTGATTTAAACTTTTAAATAGAGTCAGAATTCCGTATTTCTAGAGGTAGTTGATTCCATAACCGAACAGTTGAAGGAAAGAAGGATTTGTCAAAAAGGTCGGTCCGAGCTCGGAAATGAGGAAGATCAAATTGCTGGCGTGTGGTATAATTACCTGTATCAGGAGAAGCGGTAGAAAGGATAGAGCATAGTGCGTCCGGTACAAGGTTATGGACCAATTTGTACATAAGAATCAATTTTGAAATTTCCCTGCGTTTGGATAAAGTTAACCATCCAGTTTCTTCATATATTTTAGCGGTGCTGGTCCCATGCATTGCTCCAGTGACAATACGAGCAGCATTTAATTGTATACATTCTAGTTTTTCTTCATCTTGGACCGTACAGCCACTCCATACTTGACTACCATATTCCAGAATAGGCTTTATGAAAGAAGTATAAATGGTTTCCAGTGTTTTCCTATCTAGAGTGAATTTCAAACTCTTCATGATATTGATTAATTTGGAGGATTTGTTTGATATATCAGTAATATGGTCAGACCATCTTAAATCAGAACGTATTGTCACT
The DNA here is from genome assembly GCA_964020975.1 of Hermodice carunculata. Classification (NCBI taxonomy): domain Eukaryota; kingdom Metazoa; phylum Annelida; class Polychaeta; order Eunicida; family Amphinomidae; genus Hermodice; species Hermodice carunculata. Next base: position 108,284,108 of record OZ026616.1, on the reverse strand, counting down.
CCAAGATGTTTATGATGAGCCACATCTTGCAAAATATGACCCTGGAAAAGAATTGGGGGGTGAGAAGGTGGATTACTTTTTCTGGAAATAAGCATAGAATCAGTTTTTAAGGCATTGAATGTTACTAGCCAATCTTTGGACCACTGGTCAATTTTAGATAGGTCCATATTCATAGTTTGAGCCGCAGTGACAGGATTATCAATAGTTAGATAGAGTGAGGTATCATCAGCAAACATTTTAATGTTAGATCGAATAATGTCCACAATGTCATTGATGTAAATAAGAAACATCAAAGGTCCTAAAACTGAGCCTTGCGGAACGCCTGCACAGACTTTACCCCAACTAGATGACTGGCCTTGGATGACTACCCGTTGGTGACGGTTATGCAAATAGTCTGAAAACCATTCAAAAAGAGCTCCCATAATACCAGCTTTCCTTAGCTTATGGAGCAGACCAGCATGCCAAACTTTATCGAATGCCTTACTGATGTCCAGAAAGATAACACGAACCTCTTTTTGCTGATCCACAGCTAGACATAATTCGTGGTACAGTAGTAGTAACTGATTAATGGTGCAATCTCCCGGCATAAAGCCAGCTTGATGGGCAGATATAACAATATTATCTCGAAAGAAATTGAAAACATACTTAAAAACTATTTTCTCAAATACTTTTCCGGTGCAACTTAGTAATGACACTGGCCTATAATTGTTGCATAAATTATCAGGGCCTTTTTTATAAAGAGGAGAGACGTTTGCTTGTTTCCAAGCTGTAGGGAATTTCTTTGTCAACAGCGAAAGATTAAACAATTTTGTGAGTGATGGAGAAATAGCAGGTGCCGCTTCCTTAAGAAGCTTTGCACTTATTCCATCGGGACCAGAAGCTTTGCTCGTGTCAAGACTTAAGAGTGTTTCAAGAACTTCTGTTTCCGTTATGGTTATGGACTCAAGGGTAGACTCTGGATGATCAGTGATTTCAGGTAAAGATGCAGAGGAGAAATCAACTTTAGATTGTTCAAGAAAGAAAGCATTAAATATTTCGGCTTTTGACAAACTGTCTGGAATATTTTCACTATTGTGAAGAAGAGAAGGTATGGATTGTGACTGGTTTCTATTTATGAATTGTTTCACTGTGCGCCACCAACATTTACTCGATCGACTGGAACTATTTAAATCTGCGCGCAATTTTTTATTATAATTTTCCTCAGCAAGTTTCAGTTGGTCTTGATAATGATTACGTAATTGGCAAAAGGCATTCCATAAAGCAGGTTCGAAATTTTGACTCTTTGCCTTGTCATACTGTCTTTTGACACGACGCTTGAGTGCCCGGAGACGGGAATTGTACCATGGTAAGTCGGATGGTCTAACTTCAATATCTTTATTGGGAATACAACGTGTAGCAGCTTCCATGAATAATTTAGACCAGGCATCACAACATACATCGATATCATTAAACACGAAACAAGAAGTCCAGTCGACCTCTGTAAGATAGGTATTAAAATGATTAAAGTCTGCTATGCTATAGTTCCATATACGACGTTTGAAACATGGATCTTTCTTTTTACGGAATAATAGATTAGCTGCCACAACGCAATGGTCACAATTTGATATCGAAGGAAGCACGCGAATTTCACGTATATAATTAGGAATATTTGAAATTATCTAATTCAAACAGGATGCTGAGCGTTCGGTTATACGGGTAGGTCCATGTACATGCAGAGTCAAGAAATTTGTTCGGGAAAATTGATCAAGTTTTAACCCAGACTGTGTCAGAAAATCAGCGTTTAAATCGCCAGTCAATATAATATTTTTGATACCTGTACTATTCGCTAAATCAAGACTTTCCTGAAGTTTATTCCAAAAGGAAACCATAGAATTTGGTAGTCTGTAAACTACGACCAAGTAAGAATTTGTTATTATGAAGTCTAATCTCGCTCCACAGGAGATCTATATCAGGTAGCTCCAGATCATTTCGTCGAGATACATGTAGAGATTTGGAAACATAGAGAGCAACGCCGCCACCAACAGCATTCGGGCGGTCTCGTCGAATAATCTCATGGTAGCCAGGTAAAGTAAGATTGTCAGCAGGAGAATTGGGAGTAAGGAAAGTTTCTGAAAGGGTGATTGTGTCAAATTCTGGTGCAAGATCTGTACGAATGCACCTCAACTTGTCTACAGACAAACTACGAATATTGGAATGACAGAAAGAAATGTCACATAAATGCTGTCCAGGGCCAGGGTTCAGGTGAACATCGCCAGCTAGAAGTATTAATAAGGGACTTAAGGCTATAATATTAATAATTCTAAGTTGGCGCCGGTAAAAAATAGTGTAAAGAAGATAAAACAGAAGTATTTTCTTCTTCCTACCTGAAGAATTCAAATTCAAGATAATTGCTGCAAAAAATAAGTAAGAAAACACGTGGAGGCTGAGATTCACAATTGGAACAAATCGCGTTTGTAGCACAAGTTCAGTGTCACAAGTTGCAAAAATGTAAGAAAAAAAGAAAGGGTCCCACATAGTATGATATAGATATTTGCATAACACCTTGGACGTATAACGAGCTAGTTCCAATATGACATTTAAACTGATAACCCATGTCAGCTCGAAACATAAGAGATATAAAAGCACAATATTTACTATGAGCATTAATCTGCAATATATAAACACGGTGAATACAGTAGAGGAAACATAAATGATGACACATTTTTCAACGTAGAACCAATGAACTAGACAAAACGTATACGTAATTACAGGAATATACACAAACACCGCTCCAGTGCTTAAACATGAAAAATACAAGTAACTGCTTGACATGAATTGTTTTGCAATAGATGCGGCGGTGGATAACATTTTCCTCGTAGCTTGACACACTGGCCGGCGTACCATGTCAAAATGAGAGTAGACAAAGTTTGACATATTTATGTTATCCCGTACACAAATTTTAGACATACGTATAGCATATGGATAGGAAATATGCGTGTACATTGGACTACAAACATCATATGCAGTTGTAAGCAGTGTGTAGTCCTCTAAAATAATCATAAACTTCGAATTGAAGAAGGCGTCCAACTCAAGCACAAGTATTTGTGTCCAAGCGGATTGTGCAAAAGTGTGTATGATTAGCAGATAAACAGCATAACATTTGTATTCCATTGTTTGGTCAAAAACCAAGCAGATCCACCCAAAGTACAAAAGCAGTAAAACCAAGGCTTGTGAAGAGAATACCCCAACGCATAAAGATGACACATAAGACACAAAAACAGATCTTAAATTAGAACATAACCTAGAAGCGTATGAACTTCCAAACACGTATGACAAAAGATCAAGGCAATTCAGCATTTCTCAAGGAAATACTGAGCCGTGGCTACCCGAAGGTGTGTGTTGACATAAACTCATTTAACAACGAATAATTATTGTCTGGCTTAACATGAAATAGTCCACATATTGATGGTAACAGAGCACAGAATTGTTAAACTTGGATCATCAACAATTCAGGTCAAAGGATACATCCTCTTAATAATCACATGTTAGGAATGAACAAGTTAGGCTGAAGTATGAAACAAGTAAGTACATCAGCGAAAGCAACAAGACAAGAGAAAAAAAACCCGTGTGTGACGTAAGCAACATGATAGTCAACATGATTGAAATGTATATATACAAAGCATTGGTAACATACCGTCGCTCGAGGAGGTTCTAGTGTTTCAACATTAAGGGATGATTCTGGACAGATCAAAACAGTTGCTTGCGTAAAAGAATGTTGCAGATGACCAATTATAAGATAATACAAATTTCACCAAACGGTTATCAATGTAAATGTGTAGCATGAAAATATGTAAAATAACTCCAGATAACAATATACTTTTACCTGTGATAACCTCCCAAGAACTGCTTAGCGGACGGTCATGATACCAAGATCGAGCGAACAGGTGTAACTGGTATTCGAAAGCACATTTTAATACATGTTACATTAATGATAATATTTACGGTAAATATTAGACTTTGATCCTTGAACTAAACTCTGTACACAAGCCAACAAGCATATAAGTAAACAAACAAATAAACTTAAAGCCAGTCATGTCTGAGGAAATTGATGCTGATTCATGCAAATCCTGGTGACAAAATTATCAGCGCCAAGGACCAAGAGGACAAGTCCTTCACAGGTAGTGTTCGTGTGGAAAAATAATCGTTCGGTGAAAAAATGGGTCTTTAATACAGTGTTTTGACATAAAAGTTATAATATCCTCCCTCCCCCCAACATGTCATGTCATACGAAAAAAACAAAACCAAAACAAAAAAACAAAAAAAAAACAAAAAACAAAAAAACAAAGGCATTCCCTATTTGTTGCTGGAACAAGGTATGCATGATGCACCGAAACGTGTCCACGAATTTCACCGGCATAAGTCCCAGAATTCGGTTCGGTGGTTGATCACTAAAAAAGATTGCTATATAATAGTTTTCAATGTAACACATAATTGAGCTCTTTATGGCAGATTTGTTTCTTTTCTACACGATAAAGTCCACCAAGCATGTTTTTAGCTACATTTCTGCATGTGATTATAGTTCATGCTCTTATATGCATCTGTCATCGGGCAAACTATTAAATCAATTATTGGTATCATATCAGCGAAGTTTGTAAAGCATTTACGATTTATATATGTTTAAGGAACTTGAGGAACGGAATTAAGCATAATTGAGGTGGCTGTGCATGATCAAACTTGCTTCCATATCGGACATCGCTTTTTAAATTCTACTGATGAAGCATTTAACTTACCAACTGAGTATCTTTTATCTGATTTTGCTTTATCGGAACTTTTTTGGGGTTGAAACCCTAGCAGGAGACCACAGTATTAAAAGATATGTCACTCCACAGAATGCACATGGAGATCTACACGGAAACCCACCCACATTCAAATGCCAAATTACAGCTTACACCATGTGTGCTGCCCAGAATCTTGTCAGAAAAAGTACAATACATCATAAAAAAATACGATATCACGTTTGTTTCAACAGGTTAATATAAATTTCTACCATAGAGCTGTGACTCATGTCTTTTCTTTTTCGTAGTCTGTCTGCAAAGTGGCTCTGCACACTGCTTTTTGCTTGGTCGATCGGTCATGTATAATGTGTGTGCGTGAGCGATCTGTCGCGTTATCGCTGCATCCCAGTCACGAAGTTTCGGTTTTGTGTCGCGATCAGTTTATTGCAGATCTTCATTTGTAAAGGAGCACGGGTTACATATCTCTACAGAATAAAATTATACATTAGGCCCAATTATATAAATGGCAAAACCCGGGGAAAGCATGACAGTGTGTATGGTCCCCTTTATCACGAGAAAGAACAAAATTTGCAGAAGAACCAGTGAAATAGGCTTGGCATATAATTAACACTCCTGACAACCTTACATACCAGCACCCAAGCCAAAACCACGAAGACTGAACTCTGCCTTAATTTCCCCATCCCTTTTCCAATTCCGTTTTGAGGGAATTGGAAACTTTCTTGTCTGCAAAACAGACTTACTTTGCGTTATTGTGAAATGGCGATTGAAGTGCGTGTCGCACTGTCAGATCAATTATGTAAGCAAACACAGTTCGCAACTAGGAAATATGATTTGCTGCATAACAAATCAGTGTGTGTGTCTTCAAAGCATATTGGTATGGCTATGCACAACTATTCCATAACACAGGAGTAGAAGTTGGAATGGCATCTCTATCTATTATAGTGTTGAAGATTTTCAAGATTGAAAATTTCGAATACTGCTAATTAGTATAATTTAAATTGCTACAACTTTTGTTTTCGATTCATTACATACGCAAAGGTCAACAATCCCCTAGTGGAAGTTGAAATGACATCTATCTATATTAGTTTTGAAAATATTCAAGTTTTAAAATTTCAAATGCTGCTAATTAGCATAATTTAAATTGCTGCAACTTTTGCTTTAGATTCATTAGATGCGCAATGGTCAATAACCCCCTAGTAGTACTTGGAATGACATTTCTATCTATTATACTTTTGAAGATATTCCAGTTTTAAAATTTCAAATGCTGCTACTTAGCATAATTTGAATAATTTTAAATATCTTCATTCCTCTGTATAAAACGGTCAAACTCCCTGTATGGAGGTACAATCATGCCAAGTTTGGAGTTTCTACATATAATAGTGTCCGAGAAAAGTGTCGGACAAATTTGCTAGTAAAGAAGAAAGAAAGAAAAAAGAAAGAAAGAAGGAATTCGAGGAAAAACAGAAAAGTGTGTGTTGACACACACACTTTAATTACCCATGCGTCCAAACTGTAACATCATCACCTCGGTCATGGTGTACTATTAACCTCTGTGTCTAATCTAGGAAACGGATAGACTTACTTATTCACATGTGACAATGCATAATATTATCATTGATGCAACGTTGAAACTAATGGATTTTCAACATATATAAGGCGAAAGCACGATATTGCGAAAATAAGAAAACAAGAAACCGCTAATGCGAAAACACGAAAATGCGAGTGCGAAAACACGACATAATTTCTGTCGTGTTTTCGCTGTTGTGTTTTTTTTTTTTTTTTTTTTTGCATTTTCGCCTTTGTGTTTTATATTTTAGTGTTTTCGCCTTCGTGTTTTCTTGTTTTCGCTGTTCTGTTTTCTTATTTTCTTGTTTTCGCCTTCGCATTTTTACGGAGAGAGAAAAATATTTTAGTTGGCACCTTTGTGCCACCATAAAAAATACCAATCGACCAACTGGTCAGTTTGCCGCCACAGATTACATTTTAGGCCCATGGCCTTGTTATGTTATAGAAGCAACAACTACGCTGAAAATTGCTACGAACTTTTCACCCATCAAGAAAGTATTTGGGTGGAAAATACTTGCTCTCACTCAAAAACCCTTTCATAAATATGGAATTTATTCATAGCGTTTCCTTTACCCAGTCTTTCCTCAGCACTGTATTGATTGGACTTTGTATCCACGCTTGTGTATTCCATTGTACCTCCCGTTTACCTCCCGCCCCCCCCCCCATACACTAATTATCACTGTTATCATCAGTGATTGTGTAATGCGATAAAGCGTGACCCGATAGCCAGTCTTGTGTATTACTGCCCCACTCCAAGCTACTCATGATCTGTACAGACAACTGATGGATGTAAACATTTCTGTACGAAATGCATTGATATGCCAGACTCATGTTATGATACCCTACAGAGACCAGATTTCTTTTGGTATTGCCCAACATGTGTGTTAAATGAAAAAACATTGGGTAATCACCGAGACATTCCAGCCAGTGATGACAATTTCAAGAAGCTCATGGATGAGATGACAAATAAGCTTACAGAGCTAGAAGGAAAAATTGAGACACAAATCAAGTCATATTCTCAAGATGTTCCTGACAAAGTTAAGACAAGGGCAGAGGTAGTTCAAAGTAAGCAGACTGTTACAGATAAAACGGAAGTAGATGAGATGAAGAAAATAGTGAAAAACTCTATGAATGAACAGAAACTTAATAAAAAGTCAAGAGAGGAGAGGGAAGGAAATATAATAATTTATAGACTCAAGGAAAGTACACAAGCTGACACCACCAGTAGAGTAAAAGAGGATACAGACTTTTTCAAATCCTTGTGCACAGAAGCGTTAGGAATTATTCAGATAGGGACTAAAAGTGTAATACGATTAGGAAAGAAACCTGATGATCAATCTAGACCAAGACCACTGAAAGGTTCTTAGACAGATAAAAATGACAAGCAAAAGATTATGGGAAATTTAATTAAATTAAATGATGCAGAACCAAAATACAGAAATGTTACTGTGGCGTATGACCTGTCCTTAGAATAACGTAAGAAGAAAAAAGAAAAGGTCCTAGAAGCAAAGAGGAGAGAAGAAGAAGAGTCTGGGCCAAGAGGTGGCCAATTGACCTTTTACGTACGGGGCCCTCCATGGGATCTGAAGATAGTGCGGCTGAAAAAACAGACTAAAATGTCTCGCAACAAACTTTGAAAGCATTATAAACAAGTATGATGAGTTCAAAATAATTGTCAATGATCAAGACCCAGATGTAATATTTGGAATTGAAACATGGCTGAAACAGGAAAGAAACGAGGCCCTCATAAACATTCCAGGATATACAATTTTCAGAACAGATACTTGTGAAATAAGAGGAGGTATCATGATATTTATTGAGAACAACTTAAATGCTGTTATATGTAATGAATTGCTGGAAAATAATTTAAAAGATACTCTGTGGATGTGGCTAAAAAATCAAGGTAAAGCTGATTATTTGTTAGGGGTAGTATATAGAAAAGGGAATAGCTCACTTGAGCATAACACAGCGCTTTAACAACAAATCGAAAGAGCAAATCAAGGCAGTAAAGGAAGAGTTCTAATAACAGGTGATGTTAACCTGCCAAATATAGATTGGAAAAACTACATAGTAAATGATGGTGAAAATTGTATTGTACAAAAGTTTTATGACAAATTAGATGATTTATTTATGCATCAGCATATGACTGAGCCTACCCGCCAAAGAAGGAATGACACCCCCAAATTGTCTAGATTTACTAATACCCTCAAATGAGTCCAATGTTGAAAATATAAGGGTGCAAAGTCCATTGGGAAAAGCAGATCACAATGTTATTGCTTGGGACTACCTAATTAATTTTGACAAAAGATGTGAGGGAGATGTGTATAGGTTTGATTATAACAAGGCTGACTACCAAAAATTGAGCAATAAGTTAGCAAAGGTAAACTGGAACTGTGTGACTGCAACTGAGGATGTGAATGATGCATGGGTGAATTTTCAAAAAAGCTTTGGTGTGCCCCAAGGATCCGTCCTTGGACCAGTGCTTTTTATTTTGTATATTAACGATATAGCAGCTTCTATTAACACCAAATGTAAGATTGTCGCTGATGACACAAAGCTGTACCATCCGGTTCTCTCACTTTTAGACCGTTATTTTATACAAGATGATGTGACGTAATTGTTATCGTGGTCAAAAGAATGGCTTGTGGGTTTTAATAAGGATAAATGTAAGGTCATGCATGTAGGTAAAAACAATCCTCATTTGGAATATACCATGAATGATGAGGTTTTAGGCACAGTGAAAGAGAACATTCTCTAGCCATATTGGTAAAATAGCTGCAAAAGCTAATAGTGTTTTCGGCATTATAAGAAGAACCTTTTCATATTTCTCAAAAGCGTCATTCTTAATATTGTATAAAGCATATGTAAGACCACAGTTAGAGTATTGTGTACAGGCCTGGACACCTTACCTATATCAAGTATCAAGAGAGTATCAAGTTTCTCTGTACATTTACTGTCTTATACAACAATGCCTTTCGTTGGCTTATGGGACTCTCCAAGTGGTGCTCTGCAAGCGGCATGTTTGTCTCAAATCGCGTGCTGTCTTTGGGGGAGCTAAGAAGGAAGCTAGTGTATGGTTTTAAACGTAGACTTTTTAAAAGTGACTTCATTATCAAGCAACTACTGTGCTCAGATGTCTTATTGGACTCTACGATTCACAGACGCTGGCGTCAACTCTTATAGTAGGTGTACTGACTTGTGATATAATTTTCCAACCTCATCTACATATGTGCTTTTAAACCTACTCTGATGATACGTGTATATTTTACATGAACATATCTATGTATTTTATGTATTTAATGTACTGTCTACTATGGACTTTGTTTTAGTCTGAAATAAAACTTACTTACTTACTTACTTACTTACTTACTTACTTACTTACTTACTTACCTCAAAAAGGATAAGACCATTTTGGAAAAGGTACAAAGAAGGACCACAAAACTGGTCCCTGAAATTGCAAACTTACCATACAGAGAGAGGCTGAGGGAGCTTAAGATTACCACCTTAGAAGAAAGACGGGATGAGGGAATTTAATGGAAGTGTATAAGATAATGAATGGACTAGAAGCAATTGATTATAATGAGTTTTTTCGATTTAGAAATTACCCAGGGTTTGGGGACATCCTTATACATTGGAGGTCAAGAGATGTAAATACAACATCAGGAAATATTTCCTTAGTAATAGGGTAATATGTTTATGGAATAGCTTACTTAGCCATATTGTGTCAACCTCAAATGTTAACTCTGTCAAAAACCTGTATGACAATTATTACTTTGGTATGTAAACAGCTGGATAGATAATATATGTATCTCTTGTATAATTAAATATGCACAGGTTTTTTTTTTTTTTTTTTTTTTTTTTAATCTATTTGTCACTTTGAGGTGTGCTGTATGTACATGTATGTACAATATTCTCGCACTAATAAGTGAACTATGAACTAAATTACTAGTATTATCCACATACCAAGAAACATCTGTTGGTCCTCCGGCTCTGGGTCCATTTCTCCTTCTCGGAGTCGCACGGCACCAGCGCCACCTCTTCAATATGTCTCCTCTTTGCTAAGAGCTCGTGCATGTACGGTGTTACAACTGATATGAATCTAATCTGTGGTCCAAAACTACTTTCTTCATCATCTTCCCAACCGAACATAGGGTCAAACATTTTTTTTCATTGGTGAGGGTAATAAAAGACGTTTTTTGTGTGTGTGTGGGGCATTAGCCCCACACACACTGCATCGGCGGCATTGTGACCCAATTCATGTATAATAAGTAAGTAAGTAAGTAAATATTTTATTGACATAAAGGGGGTCAGTTCTGACCCATAAGTCGTACAATAAATACAATCTTTAGTGTTTGCACTAAACATCATATCAGACATAATATGTATGGAATTACAACAGTGGCCTCAAGACCTGCAGACCAATCAAATCAAATAGTGCTAAGTGCTACAGACCAATCAAATCAAATAGTGCTAAGTGCTACAGACCAATCAAATCAAATAATGCTAACTGCTACCTACTGACTAGTAAAATACTATTGACTGGTAAGATTTGTATATTAAAGAAAAACAAAACAAAACAAAACAAAACTACTACCTACTGACTAGTAAAACACACACACACACACACACACACACACACAAATATAGTGTATGAGTGGTACTTTGATCATTGTCCCTTGTTGCAGTACCGATCCTCATAGGGTACTCCTAAAAGTGTGTAGCACCAGTAGCACCTGGGTCCACCCAGTTAAGTTAACACTCTGCTACAGTCCCATGTTGGGTATTGAATATAGCACCTACTTAAGTAAAACTTGAGCTACCACTACTTTTGCAGGGAGTCAGTCACTCCGATCCGCACCTTCCATTTTGCCAATCGTTCAATGGTGCTGAACTTGGTGGCACTCTGGTCTTTCAATTTTGCTTTTGAACTCAGGTAAATAAGTGATGATACAAAATACTTCTATTGTTACAATATCGCATAGTCACTTAAATTATTGCTCACATGTATAATCATTAGTGATTAAGGGGTGCGTACACTTTGTGACTTTCATGTACAAATATTTATTTTTGAAGTGTGTTTGTCAACACATACTTTTCTGTTTTTCCTTTCTATCTTCTTCACCAGCAAATTTGTTCGACACTTTTTTTCGGACACTATTGTACATAGAAACTCCTAACTTGGAAATCCCTACAAGGAGTTTGACCGTTTTATACACAGAAATGAAGATGTTTAAAATTATGCAAATTAGGGGCATTTGAAATTTTCAATCTTGAATATCTTCAAAAGTATAATAGATAGAGATGTCATTCCAACTTCTACCAGGAGTTTATTGACCAGTGCACATCTAATGAATTTGAAACAAAAGTTATAGCAATTTAAATTATGCTAATTAGCAGCATTTGAAATTTTAAAACTTGAATATCTTCAAAATTATTATAGTTAGAGATGTCATTTTAACTTCTACTAGGGTGTTATTAAGTATTACGCATCTAATGAATATACAGCAAACGTATTAACAATTTAAATTATGCTAAGTAGCAGCATTTGAAATTTTAAAACTGGAATATCTTCAAAACTATCATAGATAGAGATGTGATTTCAATTTCTACGAGGGGGTTGTTGACCATTGTGCATGTAATGGATCTAAAACAAAGGTTATTGCAATAAAAATTATGCTAATTAGCAGTATTTGAAATTTTCAATCTTGAATATCCTCAACACTTTAATGGATAAAGATGTCATTCCAACTTCTGCTTGGGGGTTGTTGACCATTGCGCACGTAATGAGTTAAAATAAAAGTTGTAATTTAAATCATGCTAAGTAGCACCATTAGAAATTTTTAATCGTGAATAACTTCAAAGCTATAATAGATAGAAATGCCATTCCAACTTCTACTCCTGTGTTATGGAATAGTTGTACATTGCCATACCAATATGCTTTGAAGACACACACACTGATTTGCTATGCAGCAAATCATCTTTCCTAGTTTACATTCGTTTTTCATGCAAGAGTCTAAAGTACTTATTTTCGGAAAGAAAACATTTGTTTGTATTTGCATTTACTATTGAATTTCAGATTTGACAATTTCTGTTATTTCACTTTAATTCAAATTCAAATTTGAAAAAAATACATAAAATAAGAAATAGCACGTTCAAAAATTAACAACCAAATTTATTTGTAATATCAAATTAAAGCTTCCACCTCTGTCTAGAATAGCATTTTGCAGATTTCTTTTAAAAGGGCTTCGGTAATTTTTTTTATAGATCGTTGAAATTTAAAAAAAATGGACTAAAATTTAAAAAGCAAAATTTTGAATTAAATTCTTTATAAAAAATTTGAGATGCAGCTTACTGGCCAACAATATGTTTTCCCTATTCTGATCCAAACCAAATGTTTATCAGCAATTTTTTTTAACTCAAAATAAGAAAATTTTAACTCTAATTTCCAAACTAACTTAAATTTAAGGAATGAACATATACAAAAGATCTGTTGCTGGTTTTTACATTTATCAAGATATTTTTCATAAAATACAGTCTTTACAGATCCAAATGAAAGATGTAGAATACACAATAAAATCTTCCAACAAAAAGTTGCATTTTTTTATTTTCTTGTTGTAAAGTGACCTAGCCCCTTAAATTGTTTAAATGTGCTGCACTTACTGGCACCCGGGTGTTTTATTTTTACCTCCAAAGACTGGTATAGAAGTTACTATATAAGATTCCCAATTTGTATCCATGCTTATCAACTGATGATTATTGTTTAATGGTGCTGAACTTGCTGGCACTCTAGTCTTTCAGATTTGCCTTTAAATTCAAGAAAATTTGTGATTATACATAATACTTTAAGCTGTAGTGATGTAGTCCATATCTGTTACTCGCATATCAAATCAGTGGTGGTGAGATTGTTTAAGGTGGCGACTTACTGAAGACTTATTACTTGCACCATACTTTTATTTCTTTTATGCGCTTCTAAATTAAATTGAAACACTATCAATTATTATTGTTTGCAAACAAAATTTCAAAAGATATAACTTATAACATGGCTAATTAAATTTTGATTATAATTCTAACTCTGTAGTTTGGTACCAAAATAATTGATTAAGCTTTACCATTGTCAGTTCCAATTTTTCTAAAAAGTTAGAATAAAATTAGAATTTAATTTCTTATGTTATTAGTCATATGTTTGACATATTGCATCTGGCAAAAATAATTACCATTGTTGCACTCCCCTCTTTTTCTTCTTTCGGGAAATATATAACTTCAATGGTGTTTTGAAGAGGATACAACAAATGATAATATGGAACACTTGATTAGTCTTGACAAAACCGGTACCTTAAATGTAATGAACTTCCTGGCATTGTTTAATAGTGCAAAACGTGGAGACCTTGTTTAAATCTACTGAACTTGCTGGCACAGTTTAAATCTGCTGAACTTGCTGGCATTGTTTAAATGTGCTGAGCTTGCAGGCATTCATTTCAGTTTTACCTCTAAACTCGAGTATGCAAGTAATAAAAGCGTTGGTACATATGCATTTCAAGTTCTTGATTTCTTTTGACAGTGAAGTCTGCTTATTGAAAAATGTAAGGATATACATATAACTGTCTCCATACCAAATAAATATTTTTAAAAATGTCTTGGGAACAAGCATTCTTTGTGTGCAAGCATAGTTGACCAAAAAATGTGTCATGAATGAAAAGTAGGTCACTAGGTCAAGTATCAGGGTCACAGTGTCCTATTCATTGAAAATTTTTTTACCACTTTAACTTCAGAAGCTTTTGAGACAGGACTTTCAAATTGCATATGATAGTACACCACTTTAAGGCTTGCTTTGTGTGCAAGCATAATTGACCTTGACCTTATTGTCAAGGTCACACACGGGTTTCAAGTTTGCTGAGTGACATTGTGCATCTAGAAATCTAAATCTTAAAACAAAAGAAGCAACATAGGGTGATCTAGAAGGCTATTGAAAGTCAAGGTTATACCTCTATATTTGACCTGATGTTTTCGAGGTCAAAGGTCAAGTGTACGATAGTAGTATTTTGTTGAATTTATGAGAAGATCTCCATTTGTGAAATTATTTGATGAGTGGCAAAATGGGCGTGTTCTCTTACACTACAGGCTACCAGCAGCTTTCTGATCATACACTATACCTGATACTATGGGACACAATTCCTATTCACTTACAGCAAAAGAGATTGAAGGTGGCCAAAGGGTACTGCGTTCTTTGAACGGTATTTTTTTTGTATTGTATTGTATTGTATTGTATTGTATTGTAATTTTATTTGCTGAAAATCATACATACATGAGAATACATATTGCACCCGAACAAGACTCATACATCAAAGTAAGGAAAAGAGTGTTATATAACTAAGACAGGTTTAACGAAAGCAAGATTTTCAGCTGGAGAAATAAAACCCCTTGGAGCTTATATTCCTTCCCGGCTAAGACAGCAATGATTACATATAAAGTATACAATAATTACTGGAATGAAAAGAAGTACACATATTTTTTTAACTAATCCAAATACATGTCAGTTATTGTTGATCCAAAACAAAACATTTAAGGCGCTTTTTGAACAGATGTATAGAAGTAACATTTCTAATATGAATGGGCACAGATTTCCATATGTGCAGTCCATGAGATATTATCGAAAACTTCCCTACATTAGTCCTAAATTGCTGTATATAAAAGTCTTGTGTTTGTCTAGTATTATAGTTATGGACACTTGATACTTCAGGAGAGAGGATTCTCAACACAGCAGAAGAAGATAACATTTAACTTTATACATGAGTAAGCCTGTAAGATAGGTATCCAAATTTTGAAATTTCAATAATTTAAATTTGTGGAATAGAGGATATGTATGTAAATTAAAACCTGAAAATGTATTGATCCATAATATCTTTTTCTGAAGTTTAGTAAGCTTATCTATTGTACAAGGATATGTGATGGCCCAGTAAGTATAACAGTATGTGAAATACGGATACACCAAAGCATAATACAATTTAATTAAAACATTGATTCCAAATTTGTGTCTGATCTTGTTGAAGATCCCAATTATCTTACTTACCTTTTTAGAAATATAATGAATGTGTTCTTTCCAGTTTAGATCTTTGTCAAATCAAACACCTAAAAATTTGAATGTTTCAACGTTAAGTAACTTTTTCTCATTTATTTCAATAGCAAAATCCTCTGAATTTTTCATGTTTGCTGCGAGATCAAAAAATCATATAATTAGTTTTATCGATGTTTGCAGATAATTTATTTGTATGAAACCAACGAATA